>PVJS01017851.1:0-35634 GCA_004027185.1 Glis glis | reverse complement strand
CTACTAATCTCTGGTGACCTGGTTTTTAATTTGTGAATTCTCTTCCTTTCACCGACCTCTTATCTAAGCTAAATCTGTCATGTTATACTGCTTGCTCCTGTATCTATTCTCAACTAAACCTCCGAGAGACTTTTGTCTTCTTTTAAACGACAGCTGGGCTTTGTGGATCATTCATTATGCTTTTGTGGTATTCTGGGAAACTACATCATTCCCACGTCACACCAAAACTCATTTCCTCTTTCGCACTTTCATATCGCATTGGAACTTTGATGTTTAGCCGCAACAAAACCAACTCCAGGACTGCTGATCTAAGGGGCAAACATGAAAGTCTGTTAACCTCAGGAATTAGGCATCAAGTCAGGAGCAAATTTAATGGAATCTCTGCTCCTACTTCAATAAATGTGATTTCCGGTATGAAGGCCTACCTTTCAAGTTTTTACTATACTCTGTCACTAGACATTAGAAGCTAACAGACCAGACGATGGCAGGCCGGGGCTGCTGCAAAGAGACTCATATCTGGTTTTAAATGAGAAATATAGAAAATTAAACACTAACTGCGGAGAGATTAAATGTGTTTCTGTTTTATTAGGCTTTTCAAGCAAGTGTATTTGAAAACTTCTGTGATGGCATTTATCTTATGCTGAAACATGAAATTGTATTTATCAAACAATTTATGTTCAGATACACTGAGTTTGAAAGGATTTTTGCTGAAATTTGGGAACTGAAGTTACCTTGATCTACCATACTGTATTAAAAACCTCAGATTAGTTTCTAAGGCAGGCTTTTCATTTTGCATAGGGGTATTTAAGAAAGTTGTCTTGGGTAGTTGGGTGGATTAACATCATTGAGAAAGAGAACATAAATACTGGGAAGTTACCAAATGTAATACAAAATGAAGGTTTTTCTGAATCAAAAAAGAAAATTACATAGCTCCCTTCTATTCCTATTTACCTTTTTTCTTTCTTTGCAGTACTGGGTGCCAAACCCAGGGCCTCATACATTCTAGAAAGTGCTTTATCATTGAGCCACCCCCACCTATAACATTCTCAAGAAAATGAATTAAAAAAATCACAGGTTGTTTTAGTCAGCTTTACAGTAACTATGACCGAACTACCTGCCGAGCACAACTTAGAGGAGGAAAGGTTTATTTGGCTCACAGTTTTAGAAGTTCAGTTCACAGTTGGCCAGCTACTAGGCAGGAATCATGGTGGCAGGGTGTGTGGCTAAGAAAAGTCAATCTCAGTCATGGTGGCCAGAGCCGAGAGAAAAGAAGTGGCCAGTGGCAAATATAGTCACCAAGGCCACACCCCCAGTGACCCACCTCCTCCAACCATGACCTGCCTCTGAACCTTCCTGCACTGGGGAACATGCTTTCAACACATGAGCTTTTTGGGAGACATTCCAAACATAAACCGTAACACAGATCCTAATAAATTCACCAAGTTCAACCTATATTACCTATATGTTATATTACATTAAAAAGACAATTATCAAAAGCAGTATATGACTAATAGATGACATTAGAATCAAGCATACCGATATTTAAATCCTCTCTCCTTCCCTTAACATCTTTGACAAATGGTTACTTAATCATCTGAGCCTTAATATCTTCTTCTCTAAAATAAAGGCAATCCTATCAATTCAGCAGTGTTGTGAAGATTAATTGAGCTGATACATACAAAGTGGTCAGCATACTACCTGGACAATAAATAAAACACCACATGCAAGAGCGATTCGAAACTATGCATGCCATCAGATAAGAATATGAGTTTTTAGTCGTAAAAAGCTAACCAAAAGAATTATTTCCAAAAGGGTTTGTAATCTGAATCCAGAAGTTTGCTCTTAACAAAGAGCTAGCTAATTTTATGATCATTAGTAGCATTTGTAGCTATCCAAGCTAAGATAAGGATAATTAAATTCTGCATCTCACTGCGTATGATCACTGGCATTTGATGATTTGTTCTTCAGGAACCTTCAGCATGACAATAAATCCAAGCCTTCCTCCCCAAAATAAAACTCCAAAAGATAAGGTAAAAGATCTGAGAGATGCACCAGGTAAGACATTGTTGGAGGACCACAGCAGCTCATGGGGATCAGCAGTTGGACCCTTGACATTTTGGTTCTGATCTGCCAGTTGCCTGGGGGATAACCTCCCTGTTGAAGACTACAAACACTTCAGCATCTCTCTGATCCTCATGTTCATGTTCCCAACCACAATCTCTTTAGTACTAAGAGTTTTTCTGAGTGGTAGACATACCACTATTATTATGGAAAAACAACCCTACTTATTTTGTAGGCCTTTCAATGCTGACAGGGCACATTCACATGCATTCTCTCATTTAATCTTCCCCATACTCCTATGAGGTTGTCAGAATGGTATCTATATCACCACCATTTTCATACAATAATAGCTAGCTGGTGGCAGTGGTAAGATTAGATGCTATGTCCTCTGGCTCTGGGTTAGTAACACCCGTGACGACTAGCAAGGGGAAAAATGCAGATGCTGGTGAGAAGACTGGAATGACCAACATCATATGCAATAATCATTATAAAACCTCTGTGATGTGGGTATTGTGAGGTCTGGCCACAAGGTCATGCTGGAGGAGGATCAAGAACAAAGGAACAAAGAAAGAGAGATGCCCCCTGACCACTGCCCTTCCCCAAGAGGACCTGGCCACTGGCACACCAACCAGCAGCTTACATGACTACTCCTGTACCTCCCCCTTCCTTGCCCCATAAAAGGCCACTAGACTGTAAGGAGGGGGGGCTTTCTGACGCTCGTGGGCTCTCTCCCCAGTCAGATGCCTCCTTCCAGGTTTTATCCTTAAATAAAGCCTGTTCCCTGTTATCGGGCTGTGTTTTCTTTGCCCCCATATAGCCTAACAATAATAATTACCAATAAGGACAAAAAGCCATCTCACAAGAAAGAGATGTGACTAAACGGTACGGAAAAATAACTCTACAACTACTTATGCTTGTAAATCTCAATCACTTTGATTTCTGTGAAACTTCACTATCTAGGTTATCCTCTATCCTCTAGCCATTTATTTTATTAATAGACTTTCATTGGTGTAGTGTAATTATACATCATAATGAGATTCAGAGCAATAGGAACACCCTTGCACACAGCACTTGGTGTTTTTCCCTCTGGGTCCCACACCTTCGCCCGTACATGTTAGCCATTTCTTTGTAGCTTCCCTCCTTTCCACCTTCTTCTTGTAAATTTATTTATATATTTCCCAAGTTCCTACTCATTTGTCTCTATGACACTCTTAGCAGTCCCCAAAGCTTCTGCTGTCATTGCCAAGCTGTGAATTCTCCAGTCCCTATCTCTCACACTGTCTCTCATCTGAGAACTGGATATCTTAAGAGGTTGGCTTCTGGATGCATTATATTTTGTGTCTCCAAATCCAACTCCTACCCTATCATGAAATCTGTGTTTCTTATTACATCCCCTGTTTTCTTATTGCTGTTGTTAATGTTATCATAACTTTCCCAGTCTAAATATTCCTCACTATTCTCCTTTTCCATCTACCTAGCAAGCAACACCTGTCGATTCTACCTCTGATGTATTCTTTGGTTTCATCCCTATTGCCTTCCTATGACCATCATCATAGAATAAGTCCTTAAAACATTTTTGTTGGACCTCCTATCAGTTTACTGTTTTCCTTGGACCATGGCAAAACATTCTTTCAGCAGAGCCAAAGTAATCTTCCTAAGAATTAAACCTCATGCATTTCGTCTTCTACTCAAAAACTCGCAATATTTTCTCTTTTCTTTCAAACCAATCTACCATCAATATGACATTGAGATCCTCCTCACTAACTCTCTAAAGTTACCGGAAAGAAAATCAAAAACATGACTATCATTTATTGAGCATCTAATGTGGACCTGATACTCATGAGGCATTTTTCACATATGCTATGACAAATATTCAATCCTTTAAGGTGGCACTACTATTATTATTATTTTCATTTTTTTTGAACAGTCAAATAAGTCATCCAAGGCCACGGAGCTGGATGAAGCCAGAGTTAGAATTTAAGTCAAAAACCACTTGCCTGTGAAACATGTGCTCTTTCTGCTACTTCACACTATCTGCCTTTTCTCCCACGCCATTTCCTCTGGTCAAACTAAAGTCCTTGCTAATTTGAGGACATATGTATTTCATTGCTTTGATTTTTATACTCATGCTGGTATCTTCATCGGGCATATTCTTTATTCAGGAAAATAAGTCAAAATTCGACCTGCCTCATCTGTGTACATTTAAAATGTCTTAAGCCGGGCATGGTGGCGCACGCTTGTAATCCCAGTACTTTGGGAGGCAGAGACTGGAGGATCCGGGTTTGCAGCCAGCCTCAGCTCTCTCTCTCTCTCTCTCTCTCTCTCTCTCTCTCTCCCTGTCTCTCTCTCTCTCTCTCCTTAGTGAGGCCCTCCGCAACTTCGTGAGACCCGGTTTCAAAATAAAGCATAAAAAATAGGGTCGGGGGCGTAGCGCGGAGGTACAACGCCCCTGCGTTCAATCCCCGGTACTGCAAAAAAAAAAAATGTCTTGACAGTCAGCAATGTTCTTACCTTCCTTGGTATATAGCTGATTCTGCTTCAAAACAGAGCCATAGGGGTGATATGTATTTTCCTTCTAGATGTTAAACTTCTTCACATCTTGAGCAATTCCAAATAAACTGCTGTTCCATAAATAGGGGTTGAATTAAAATGAACACCACTATGCTTTCTAGTCTGAAACTTTCATCAGGAGATTAATCGTAATTAAGAGTCAGAACTGGATTTGAAAGCCCATTCAGCCACTTATTAGCAGTGCTGTCTTGGGAAAATTCTTTATCTTCATTAAGCATTCTTTGCTTCATTTATAAAATGAGAATATTAATAGTGATGACCTCATGGAGTGGTTGTGAGTGCCTAATAAGATAATGTAAACAGAGTTCTTGCCAATGTCTAGTACCTGGCATTTTGTCAATCAATACGTGATCAATAAGTGATTGTAGTGGTAGTAATGCAAGATCTTGGAAAGATATCATCTTAAGTAAATGTAGGAAATAATCATCTATGCCATTAAACTATTCACCATATTATAGAAAAACAGGGTAGAAAAAATATAAACTGAATTCCAGAGGTTAACTAAAGAGCCAAAATTAGAATATGAGACCTAATTGCCAATCATCTCCTGTCATCCTTCATGTGGATTGACTTCAGGATGAAGGTTAGCTCGGTCACATCAACAGGGCTTATCTAAATGTCTTTAAGTGATTCTAGGCTCCACTGGTGTCATCTCAGGCCGGAAAACGTCAGGTCTGGCTGTCAGTGCTATCTTTGAGGCTAATCCAGTTATACAGTCGCCTCTGCCATCTATCAGTGGAACACTAACGAGTAGAAACAGCAGAGGTGACAGCCAGAGCATAGGATCTGAGCATATGATTCTGTGGAGTGGGTGGCTAATGAATTCCCCCATCAATACGCCCAGCTTCCCTTCCTTCTGAATGCAGCCAGGGATCTGAAATCCATCATCTATAGCTTCAGGGAGTCAATGAGTTATTTCTTGCCCTGCTGCACTGAACAATACCCCAGGAGTAATGACTAGTAACAGTGTAAGCTGTGGGACAAGGAGATAATTCATCTAACCTGCACTGTTAAGGCAGGCTGGCCATCAAGTCATCTGAGCCCCTGCACTCATTTGATGGACCTACAGTTTGCCTTGCTAGTTGCACTTTAGATTCCTGTATCTAAAATACCTCTGCTACTCAAGATTGCTTTGGCTAGCTTGGTGACTCTAGTCATCTAGGACATAGGTCATCGGGCTGCCTTTAAATCAGGAATGTCCTGATTCTTTCTTAGAACTTTAGATTACTAAAGTCAAAATCTCAGATGCCTGATTTAAATGCATCCATTGTTTAGGAAAATAAAACAGTGTTTTCTCTGAGTTAAAAAGTTAATTGAAGAAAAATTATAAAGTGCTAACAATATTAAAATTTATTCATGTCTGAAAGCGCATGTTACGCCAGAAGTCATATAAGAGTTTCATACAATTACATCATCACGGATAGAAAAACTGTTTTCTTATCTTTTAATTTTTGCTCTCTCTCAAGCCTGTTAGATCTATGTGAGCAAAGATTGATACAGCATTGCCAACACTTAGCACTTTACCTGGCACAAAATAAATCTAATTTAAATACAATGAGTGATGCTCATGTGCTAAATTCTCTTAATCCTACTTTTCCAAAATTCATACTCTGCATGCATTGGGGGTTCTGAAACATGACAGTCTAAGGGGCACTGATGCAAATAATAAATGAGAATGATAAGGACATTTGGACTTTGTGTGTCTCATTACATGCCTACCAGGCATAAAATATTTTCTGCACACTTTGTCAACTCGACTTTATTGTACATTTCATCTCCATATTAAATTTGTTATTTAGTTTTCCCTCATATTTGGAGAATCCAAATCTATAAAGTATTTTTATTTGTATTTCTCCTTTTAGGTTTCAGCTTACTTGGTGACAACAGCTACTTATTTTTTTTTGTTACTATTCTTTTTTTTATTGGTGCATTGTAAATTATAATTATACATTTTGATATATGTCAGGGTATGAACATCATACATGCACACATTGCACATTTAGCCCTCCCTCCAATCCCACCCCATTCCCTCCCCCTTCTCTCCCTTTCATGCTCCAGATAGTGATTGAGTCTTATAGGTTTGTGTATGTACATCATGTGCTATAGTGTGTTTCCCTCCACCCCCCTCCCAACTCCCTCAGTTAGGTCACCTTCTTTGTCCATCTAAAGATTTCTTCTTCTTCCCTTCTAAGTCCCTTCTAAGTCCCATTCTATCTAGCTCCCACATATTAGGGGGAACATCCGATTTTTTACTCTTAGTGACTTACTAATATCACTTAGCATGATGTTCTCTAGTTCTCTCCATTTCCCTGCAAATGATGTATCTATGTTTATAGCAGCACAATTCACAATTGCCAAACTTTGGAACCAGTCAAGGTGTCCATCAACAGATGAATGGATCACAAAACTATGGGATATGTACACAATGGAATTTTATGCAGCCACAAAGAAGAACAAAATCAACAGCTACTTATCTGTACAGTCTGGGTGTACCCACACTGGGACTGTGCTTCTATCAATGGTCCTTTTTGGGCTTTATTAATCCCCAAGGATAAGAGTAAGACCTTTGTGTCTTTATCTAGTATCCAAGGTAGGCAAACCATTTTTAAACTCACCCTCCCTAGAAAGGTTCTCCTTTCCTTTTGTGGTTGGTGTTGGTTGATAGTGATGTTAGTAATAGTTGTTGTTTTCTGATTGTTCTCTCATTCTTTTCTTTCCTTATCTTCTCCTTCTTGAAAGTAGCATGTTCCCTTTTTAATGATTATATAAAATAAGAGCAGGCACTTCAGGGTAGGGTGAGCTACACATTGACTGGTGAGTCTAGAGGCCCGTGGAACATTACACTAAGGAAGAACGGAAGCACGGAGCATCACCTCCTAACAAGGCTTGCAGACAGAATGCAGCATAATGAAGGACCAAGGATGTGGAAGAGGTCAACTTATCCTGTTGACCTCGCTCAGAGGTAACTAAGTTTTTCATCTTATGCTAAAGGGACACTCCAAAATCTCCAGTATAGATCTGGTTAAGTCATAAAATTTGCTTTTGATCAGATAAGGTAGGACTTTTTTCTTTGCAACAACAGTGCCAGCAGACTTACAAAATTACTTAAAATGAAACTTTACTTTCTATTGTAAAACACATTCTTCTTTTACTAATGTGTGTGTGTGTGTATGTGTGTGTGTGTGTGTGTGTGTGTGTGTGTGTGTGACTGTGCACAGTCATTCCAAATGCAGTCATTAACTGCTGGCTATTTCTTCAAGAAAACTACCATTCTACATTTGTACGATCCATTGCTGATCAAAAACAGCTTCTAAGTAGTTTATTTCAATTGATCCTCAGGAAAAGCCTGCAACATAATATTTTTAGGTCCTTTTAAAAGAAGAGGAAGCCAAATCTCCCAGGGGTGTAGTGATTTGCTCAGTCAAATAGTTCTCTTCCTATTGACAGAAATGGGACTCGAATCCAAATCTTTTGGTTTCAAATTAAGGGCATCTTTCTACTGTGGCATGCTGCCTCTCAAACCACATATGAAATCAAAGTAAACAGACTCGGATAGAAATATCATGGGAATAATAGAGATCGGAGCAAACACACAGCAATTCCCATGCACAGAGCTGCCTCGGGTCCAGCTTACATAAGCAATCACATCATCCAGTCCTCACTTCCACTCCCTTCTCCCACCTTCTTCTCCAACTCTGCTGGGATGGTGCAGCTAAGCTGGAAGCTGCACGGAGGACGCCCAGCAGGCCCTCTCCGCACAAGTGGCTAATGATCTGGAAAAGCTCCTAAGCCCAGAAAACCCAAAGAGGCCTTTTTCACTAAGAACAAATAGCAATGAAAGGAAATGCAGAGCCAACCTGCAGTGCACAGCACCCTGTGGGAAACGAAATTACATCTGTTGGACACCTTTGTGGTTTTCTTGTTCTTTCCCTCTTTACTTGCGTTACCAGTCTCCAAAACACCAACATTCCTCTGTACTCCGTTGGAGATGCTCCTAAATACAGTTCCTAAGTCAAATCCAGTTCTGTCGATGGCCAAATCCAGAGATGAATCTAAGTTAACAGCCACCTAACTTCACTGAGGACTAACCCAACAGCTGTTGATGGTTTACTGCAAATATCCCCCACAAAGATGGCCTAAATGATGGCAATTTATAGATGCAACAGATGTGAGGAACAGACCATCTATCATATTCCAGCTGTGCTCCCATTCATTCTCCAGGAGTCTCTGAATGCTATAAATTGTGGAAAAACAATATTATACAAAACGAATTCAATAAATACCCAATTTTTCAAATACCCATTTGACCCTGAGAGAATATTACCAGTCTCTTTTTGAAAGGGCCTGGTTTTTGGAAGGAGACATTTTTCTATAATGAAGAAGGGCCGTGTGGACAGCTCCTTTGTCTTCCCTATCTTGTTTTATGTAAGGGTGTACATTAAAGTCAGGAAGTTGGGGAAGGTTATGGATTCTTGTCAAGCAAAACAGATGCCCTGACACATAAATTTTCACTGTTCCTGAAAGGCTCATAATTAAAAAATGAATCTAAGAGGATTTACTGTAAATTACACACAGGGAGAAAGAAATTAATAGGATGTCTTTTTTACACCCAGCATTAACTACATGAAGAGAAGCTAATTGTTGCCCAGTTCTCTCTGACCTTCTATTTTGTAGGTGGTGAAAGGAGGTTGTCAAGAGCTTCAGGATAGCAACAGCAATCACTTCCTGGTAATCCTTTCTCTGGTCCTATTCAGTTTTTCTTTATGATATAAATGAAGATGAGTATAACATGACACAGTTCCACAAAGCTTAGATGTAGGGTCAAAAGACAGATGTCATTCACAAGTAACAGCGGCTTCTCTCTAAATATTGAGCAGATTAACTCCTCAACAATAGATTTCAGTGGAGGGAAAGTTACATTTGAAATAATAATTCTTAAAAATCCAGGTGCCCTCTGTCCACAGAATCTCATTTCACGCACATGTGCATCAACAAAGAACTTTTTGCCTTTGTCAAACATATTCCATTCATGGCTTGATTAATATCTGTGTAACAATAGACACAGGAAATACTACATCTTGGAAGTGTGAGCCAAAAACAAAGAAATGTTAGCTAACTTGAAATAAATGATGTCCAGACTATTTTCATCACCTGGTCTTCCCTGATTTTTTTCTTTTTTATTCAATTCTTCCTTAACACTGATTGTCAAAGACAATTTAACCCCCATGATGGCCAAATGAATGGGAAGATTTTAAGTTTAAAAGAAAGCATAACAAAAGGGAAGGTCCTCCATTCCCTTAATCAAAACAACAGACAATCTAAGCAAATGATGAGAAAGGAAAAAGTATAGCCACAGAACCCTCCCAAATCAGTCTTGGTGCCTCTTTCTTTCTTTGTCCCTATTATTATTATTATTATTAGTAGTAGTAGTAGTAGTAGTAGTAGTAATACTGGTACTGCAGATTGATCCCAAGAACATTCTACCTCCAAGCTACATAACCAGCCCTTTTATATTTTTGTGTTTTGAAACAGGGTCTCACATAGAGTCTTGCTAAATTGCTGGAGCTGGTCTTGAACCTGAGATCCTCCTGTGTCAGCCTCCCAAGTACCTGGATTACAGGCATGTGCCACCATGCCCAGGTGTCCCGATTATTTATCATAGGCTATATATGCTTTCATTTTGCCCAAGCTGTCCCCACCTATTCCTACCATCCCACACAAAACTGCCTGTCTTCAAATTAGTCATGCCCACTTATCCTCCATCCTCTCCAGCTTGTCAATCAAAACTAGAATTCTGTCACTTCAGCTGACCTTAGCTACTATGAGGATTACAAAAGATTGGGGACTTGTAAGCCAATTAGTAAATGATTCAAGGGACTTCCAATGGAGTATAAGAAGATACCTATCTTTTTAAAAATGTTATAATAGTAGAAATTTCAATAAAACAAAAGAAGAGAAATGAAGAAGTTTAATGAGGAGGGATAGTGTGTAGCTTTGAGCGGGTGTCATAAATGTGCACTGTACATATTCAGAGTCTCACTTCTGTGCCTGTGGCAGACATGCCAGGTAGAAGCTAGATCTTCTACCTGCTGGGTTTGCTGAGACCCTCAAAAACGTTCCCAGTTCATAGCTCAAAGGAGAGAGTGAGAGGCACTGAGAGCCAGCAGGCAAGATGAAACCCATGCGCCATTCTTGCTCTGCGGACTATTCTCGAATGGTGCTCCCCTCAGAGTCAGACTCCCTGGTGTTCTTGAAAGAGCACTTTTTCCTTAATTCAAATAAGCTAACTTGGAGATTAAAATGAATTATTTCAATGACATCATTGGTGTGCACAAAACACCCCAAGAATTCCTAGGAATCGCCCTCAGCACTAGTTTATAAGGTACAAACTTTCTTCCTCTGTTTCTCTATCCTCTGTCTGCTTCTGTCTCTCTCTGTTTTTCTTTTTTACACACACACACACACACACACACACACAAACACTAATTTTAATTTATACTTTTTTTGGTACTGGGAACTGAACCCTGGGACATTCTACCTCTGAGCTACACTCTCAGCTCTTTCTATTTTTTTTTTTTTTTGAGATAGGGTTTTGCTAGGTGGTTGAGAGTCTTGCTAAGTTGCTGAAGCTGGTCTTGAACCTGTGATCTTCCTGTCTCAGCATCCCAATTACTGGGTTCAATCTCCAGTCCTCTAGGGGAAGGGGGAGGCTTGCATGAATGAGTTTGTTCTCTTCTGCTCTTCCACCATGTGTGAAGACATGGTTCTCCTCCCCTCTGAAGGACAGTGCTAGAGGTGCCCTTGCGGAAGCACAAAGACCAAGCCCTAACCTGTTGCTACCTCGATCTTGGATGTCCCTACCCCCACGCTAAGCAATAAATTTATGTTCTTTATAAATTATCCAATCTCAGATATTTTGTTATAGAAACAAAAAAGAAACTTGCATCTCCTCTTTACGTCTGCTGTCACTTTTTTGTTTGTTTTCTCATAGGTGAACTGCAAAGTGGGATGAAATCTTTTGCCCCCTGCCAAATCCTTTTCACTTTCACTATCGGCCCCTACGCATGTTGTTAAGCTCTTTTCTTCTTGAGTAATTTTATTTACTGCAGGGAAAAGAGTCATTGAACAAACAAAACCACCTTTTACAGATTGTAGGAGTGTTATAAAATTACCGTAATAGGTATTTATGGTTTTATCTCCCAAAATAAGGGTCTGGTTTTTTAGTCAAGCCTTTCAGTCTTCTACTTGGATTCCCTTATTCTCAATTGTGGTAAGGAGTGCAGACAAAGAGATAATCCACTAGGAAATTAAAAATGGCTTCAAACTATTAGGCCAATAAAGGGATACCAATAAAGGTAAGGTTTACAGGAGAATTATATGGATTTTCCACATTGTAGGGTCCCTTTTGTTTTCTTCTAAAAAGATCAAATGATATGATTTCCTAATCCAAACTTCGAAGAAAAATCTGCTGGGATTTCTCAGAATGTTTAGGCAATGGTAGCCTCCCTGGAGTTAGCTCACAGTATCTCAAAGGGGCTCTACCTATTTTGATGGAAATTTTCTGGTATTTTTGCTTTTATAAAGTAATATATCATATCAAACCTAGTTTGCATGCTTATACTGAGCACAAACACTAATGAATATAAACAAATGTGCATTCTTTGAACTCAAAAGTATGTTTAGAGGCATATTTCAAAGACACCAAAGAAAGGAATGAACTTTATAATGGTGGAATACAACATACAGTAATATTCTAGTTCCTCTTAGAAGTTCCCAATATCCACATATCAGTTTTATTAAAATGCTACCAATTTCAATTAAATTGCTAAAAAAAAAACAAGGAAATCTCTTCCTTAAAAGTGAAAATGCCCTACAAAATGTGAATGGTGAGAAATGGATAAACTAGTCATACATTATCTGACTCACAAGGATGCTCATGGCTGTGCCAAATCATATTTTTCTTAGTAAGTCACAGTGAACAAAAAAAAGAGATAAATCACCATGAAAATGCAAGTGAGCTGGTAATAATATCCTAGTTATAGCTGCCATGAAATAGTCATTAAATTATATGCAGCATAAATCTTGCAGAGTTTGTAAATTATGGTGGTTCTTAGAGGCCAAATAAAGATAAACTGTAGTAACTATGACTGTCTTTCTCTTTGCTCCTTGGCATGACTTTCTGCAACATTTAAGCTCAGGTTCCTAATAGCATATGGTTCTTGAAGCATCTGAGAAAGAATTTAAAAGGTACAACTCTATTCAAGATTCCTCTTGCACATTTTGAAGGTGATTTCTAACCAGCCCTTTCTTGGGTAATTAAGCAGAGTCTTGCTCTGCTCTGGCTCCTATGGGGACCACAGGCTTCCAGCTCAAGCCTCATATTTGAGCTGCTCCTGTTTCCATTGCATGCTAGAAGGGCATTTGCTGGAGATAGGCACTGCTGTGGGGCTGAGCTTGCTGCTTGTGGTTCCTGCCAGACACCTCCAACTCCAGAGACCAACAGTGAAATCTTACATTCTGCCTCTCCCCTTGGACCTGCACATTAGCAAAACTCTGACTCAAGGATTCCCAGCCAATGTTTCTTTTCCTCCATTTTGGAGATTGGCACTAATCCCCAGTTGATTTTTTTTCTTAACTGCTTTTTTCCCCCCTGCTATTTAAACTGAATTCTTACTGCTCCAAATTAAATCCATTCTTTCTAGCCTTGTCATTGCTAACTAATGAGAACAATTCCTCTCTTTGCTCTTGGTGGCTGCACTTGGGGTACTTACGGATAAGAATCATATCTTTAGCCTACTTTCTTAACTGCAGACTGCACAGGTGATAAAATGGGTTAATTGTTGCTATAAAAATATTTTCTATCCTTATAATGAAGTAATTTCTTCCTCCAAATCATTTTAATTTCTTAGACTTGCATTATGTTCTCATGATCTACGGGGACTGAAGGTGCAGTCCTATTGGGCTCATACATACAAGACCTAAAGTAAAATGTTAGATCTCCAACAGGCATGAATAAGTCAACTCTTGGTCATCGTGCTATTTCCTTTGTGCCCTGCCCACTCTGGGGCTCTGATCTGTTTTTATCACTCATTCCTTACATCTCAACAGTGACATTTGCAGCCTTGGACAGGAGTCACCAAAGTAAAGCTTGCAACCAATTATTATAAATGAATTTAATGGAAATATAGTCATATGCATTAAAAATGAAATGTCTATGGCAAAAACAAGTACCTCTAAAATAGACTATATGACTTGTAAAGCCTGGAATATTTGCTAACTGGCCTTTTACATGACGCCTGCCAACCCCTAGCCTAGGAGATCATGAATACTCCAATTAGCTTTGCTACTTGCACCAGGTAAGTTGAACCGCACCAGATAAACCTCTTGTCTACACCCATATGGTCTGCTAGATGTACCACTGCAGGCCAAGCCACAAGGTTGAGAAAGAGAATTTAAAAGGGAAGAATTTTCTTTTCTTCTCTACGTTAATGGAGCAGAGGGAAGAATCTTTTATTTTTTTAAACCACAGAGGCATGTATGAGCAAGATGGTTCACACAATTGAAGGCAATTTTTATAAGCCTGTGCACCTTTGCCACGTCCGTGGAAAGGTTCTGCTACATTTACCTGACTCACCAACTCAGACCACCAGGGAGACAAGAGAATCCAGGCCAAGGCCAGGTACTCACTATGTGAAGCTGCAGGAAGTCGCCCAGACCTGGAGCACTGTCAATGCGCACTAGGATGCCATCCTTCACAGTGGTGCTGAAGCCCACGGCCAGGCGGTCAGAGCGCGTGCTGGGCCTGTCATTGGCCGGCCAGGTGTAAAGGATGAGGCCACCGCTTTTCCCAAAGATGTATGTAGCGCCAGCTGTGAAAGCAAGGAGAGAGGGAGACATCAGGGCCCTGTATTGTGTATTGCCAGCTACAGCACACTGCTGAGACTGCAGGAACAGCTGCAGAGATGAAATATCCCCACAGGACAGAATTTGGTTACCGAGAGGGAAGGATTCCAAAGCCTCAGAAGGCATCTGTCACCCCAAATTAAAGATGCTGGTAAAAGAAACGAACAAAGCAGATGCTAGCAAGAAACATTCCTAACATCCTTAGTTCCTGCTGTATAATAGTAGAAGGCAAATAACATGCTGTGTCTAAGAGCTTTGGTATGCTGTGACAAACAATTTTTTTCTGTCTACTCCAACAGCAGAATGAATTTGCACTTTGGCCAGGACGGGCATGAGATAGGACTCTTGGCTATCAGAATATTCCGATCAGTAGAGTTGAGGCAGTTTCATCTCCTGCCTGTACCTTCTCCCACCCCACAGTAAAGAAAGCTGTGGCCTGAAGAAACCAAGCTACACAGGCCCAGCATCCTTTATCTGAAATGCTTGAGACCAAACGTGCTTTGGATTTCTGATTTGTTTCAGATTGGGGAATATTTACATATACATAAAGAAATATCTGGGATGGGAGCCAAGTCTAAACACAAAATTCATATGTGTTTCACAGACACCTTATACACATAGATAGCCTGAAGGTAATTTTATACAATATGTTTAGTTCCACTTGTGGCCCCATGCCAATGGTCAAAAAGTTTTGGATATTGAAGTATTTCAGATTTTGAATTTCTGCATTAAGAATGTTCAACTTGTATGACTAAAGATAGTGTCCTATTCTACACTTATATTGCTACAAACATGGTGATAGGAACAATTTCCAATGTCATTTAAAAATGAACATTTTTTCCTAGTGATGATATCTGTCTTGTATTAGAATAACAATTTCTATCTCCTTTCCCAAACCAATTCTCAAAAAGATAAAGGAGACATAGAAAAAAATCACAGGATAATACATTTTAACATGACAAGTAGCACTATCAGTTATGAATGATGTTTTATCAGTATTTTTTCAATTTACTTGTGATTTTAGTGTTATTAGTATAAACCCAGGGATCACTAAGAATGTAAATTTAACACTGCCTGTATATTAATATCACTCTGAATCTCACTAAAATGCATAATTACAATGTACCAATAAAAGTATAAAAATAAAAATTCTCACAGACCAAATAGGAAGAAAAGCAAAAATTGATATTTTGGAAAATTTTTAAATCTTTATAAAGAAATAAGCTTTTAATTCTGAATTGGGGAAAAAACTTTGGATTTGATAGCCAAAATAGACCACACCATTGTAGCCTCTATGTTTTCCTGCCTGTTACCTAAGGCGAGTATTTCCATATGTTACTCAGCTCAAAGTCCAAAGAACATTTGGCACCAGGTTTTCTTGTGTGTATCCCAGTGAACATATTCCAACCTTTGAATCTATTTTTTGAAACAACATTTGACAGCCACTCAAATATCATTAGCATTTACTAAAAATCTCAAGCACTGGTCCTCATTTATTGTCAGGGCTAATTTAAGGAAAACATTGGGTGGGATTATTTTGACTGAAGAAGAAATGAGTTACGCAGCTTGGTTAGAAATAATAAACTCCTTTGAGGCTAGAATTAGGAATATATGTCATAGACCATCCGTTTTAAAGTACTGAGTCACATTCAATTCTGAAGTCTATAGAATCTCATTTGTCCTCTTTGAAAGGTCACTCCAATTTCCTATTTGTCTATTACATGCAGCATAACATTATTTTCCTTTTATGAACTTCTCAATCTTTAGGGGATGGTCTCTGGAAAGCCCTCCACAATCATCTGGAGATTTTTTGGGATTGTGGTATGCAAAGTTTATGATTAAGTCTATATGCAAAACAATGTTTGCTCCTTACTATCCACAAACACCCTCAAAGCTCCTTAAAATTAGAAATGTGGGTATAATGATTTACCCTCGATATCTCTCCATCTGTGAAGAATTTAAATAAGTCCCTTTCTGTAGATGATTACAAATGTCAGCCCTGCTCCCTTCATTCTTTATTTGGAAAACTGAAGGTTACTCTGTGATTAATGTATAAAATCACCCAAAATGCAAATCAGCCTGTGACATTTCATGGCAATTTATAAAATCTCACCCAATTCTACCCTAAATACATAGTGAATTCTGCTACAGAGGTATATCCATACTCTATCAGGAAATAATTTTGTCACTACAAAAATAAGTCAAAAATTGAGGGGCTGAAGCTCAGTGGTAGAGTGCTTACCTAGCCTGCTGTTGGTCCCCAGCACTGATAAACACCAAACAAACAAAAGTATATATCTACTGGGGGAAGGGTAATGGGGAATGAAATTGACCAAATTATGTATGTCCATATACAAATATGTAACAATGAACCCCACTATAATGTATAATCATAATGAACCAATAAAAACACTATAAAATTTGATGACAACAACAAAATATGTATAGGGCTTTATAGTTTGCAAAGCTTTTTCAAATTCATTTGATGAAACCTCCCAAAAATTGTATGGGATATCTCACTTCTTGAAAGTGTAACAGATTTTGGAACAGAGGCTCAGATATCTGACTTAAATCAGGGGTGTCCTCTTAAAGTCCCCAGCATGAACCACCTGCCCCCAAGAGTCTTTTTTTTTTACCACCTACCAATGTAATTGAACAATAAACTGTATCAGCAGGACAAAGATGTCTTCTGTACTTAGTTCTTTGTGAGTCTTCTCTTAAAACCCAAACAATGAAAACAAAGCATTAGCCCAAATCCCAAAGCCCTTCCAGCCCTTCTCGCCATACAAATAATCACAAGCCTTCTACTCTGCTTGTACTTTTCATCCACTGCCTGGTCCAGTAATTCTAAGTGCTCCAATATAAAGGGGACGAACATGTTAAAAGATAAACATACAAACTCTTCTATCTACTGGTTAGGAATTCTTGCTGAGTAGTCTTTACATAAACAAAGAACAAAACTTCACTATGACAATACTAGATATGAAATCAGATTTGCATAATCATTTTTATTGCTTCCATTGTTCTGAATTTATGATGTCAGTATGCTAGATAATTCTAACTTTGTAGGTGAAAAGAGCATAAAAGATATAAAGTGCTGAGTATATGCTTATTCTACTACACAGAAAGTAGCATTGAAGCATTTGTTCTTGGTACTGAACCTACTAGCAAGGGTGAATAAAGACCCTGTGTGTTCCCAGAGTCTACTGCTAGCTTTAGAAGAAGGTAATTAATAGTTGTAATTTTCTACTCTGATAATGTTATTTTTTCTCTTTACTACTCATGTTTTGCTATCTTGCATAGTTTTTAAAAATAAATACACACTATCTGTTAATTTTAGTGTAAAATGCTTAGAGTCCCATAAGGAATGTAGAACAGTTTTGCTTTACATTTCAAAATAAAAAAGTTAATTTTGTTATTCTTTTAAATGTGGATCACAAATCGACTTTCTGGGAATATCTCAGGAACTATAAGAACCCTCCTTAATCCAGTAAGGATTTTTATTTCTGAGTCCATGTAATACCACATCACATGCTTTCTCCTGTGATCCTAGAATTTCTGATTGCTGGTTTCTCACTGTGCTCTGTAGGTTGCTGCTAAGATCATACTACATTTATTAATAAACAGAACCATGTAAATTTCTTGCTTGCTAGCAAAAAAAAAATTGTCAGTGCAACTGAAGAAAAATGGCTATGGCAACATTTGGGCCATTTATTTAACACTATAGCATTTGCAAGTTTTCAAGCAGTAAGGGTTGCTTTGCTGAGTTCCAACAGACAGTATTTCAGTAATGAAATCACTACACAGTCACCACTAACCATGATTAAGTGGATACACCTCATCATCAGGGATGTTAATAAGAGCGACATGTTATTTAACCCACAACCCACAAGGACTGGGTTTGGCTTACTGTTTCATAATTGACGAGACACTTACTGTGATGGAGCTGACGGTGATATTGGCAGAGCCAGATTTAAGGAGATGGATATGTGTGCTTTGGTATTTGTTCTGTGTGTGTGTATGTGTGTGTGTGTGTGTGTGTGTCAGGGAGAGTAGTTGGATAGGAGCCTGTAGGGGTCTTACAGGCTTGGGAAGGACCTCTGGAGAAGTTTAATGTAGGTACACAATAGCTGATTAAGTGGATGATCTATGATTTCTCCAAGAATGAAAGATAATTTTTTTTCCAGTTCACATGTTTTTCTAAGACTCTCAAAACTTTGGTTCACTTTACAGTTTATTTTACTAGAATTTAATTGTTGATAGCAACTTGACTTTTCCTTATTGAGGAACATTTGGATAATTATTAGTATTGTTGCCCTACCTTTATAATGATGATTCAATTTCCAGTTCCATATCCAAATACAATACTACTTTTTTTAGGAGATTATCAATGGAAATGGAATTATGGTCCTGTTTAAGATTCACTTTAGATATAAAATAAATTACACATGCATATGTGTGTATATAAACACATACATGTGTGTATGTGAAGGAAAATTTAGTTAGAAAATACAATTGACTACTTGTAATTCATTTATTATTTTGTCCACCAAATAATTCTAGATCCAGGTTTGAGGACAGCCTCAGGATGTAGTGAGACTCTCAGCAACCTAGAGAGATCCTGTTTCAAAAAAGAAGTGTGGGGGTGTTCCTGGGGGTGTAGCTTAGAGGTAGAATCCCCCGGGGTTTACTCCTCAGTACCAAACAATGATAATTATAGATCAAATGGTTTTAGAAAAAACTCAAATTCAATGTTGGCTGTATATTTATTATTTATTTATTTACTTATTTATTTATTTATTTTTATGTGCCAATCTTGCCTGAAATAATTTTCTACTGGTGTTAGACTAGAATAAGTTTTGAAAGTATCACCCGGGGGAAGCCTGAGAGAGCTAAATTTAAAGAGAACTAGATAAATTACATGTGGACCAGTGTATCAGGTGGAATAATAAATAAATTAATTAATAACATAGGTCCAATATTTAACAAGCAAACCCTATGGCATATAAAGTTGGATAAGAAACACTGTGCCAGGCTCCTACACCAGTCTCTTGGAACATTGCCTGAGACTGTACTCTAAAGTCTCATGAAAATGATGTATACGTCACTTTCCTCTCTGATTTCATGTTCCTTTTTTCTATTTGATTATTCCTTCATCAAGTTTCTCCGCAGTTGTATTCTTTATTGCAAACTGGCAAATCCTTTTAGAAAATAAATGGACTACCAATGACAGAAAATACATTCTGCCAATAGATGTGCTTATTGCTATTAAATTAAAACTATCTTTTATTCATATCAATTACTGTACAGTTAATAAAACCAAAATGGGGAGACTTGTGGCTTCAGAACTGACAAGTACCTCCTCTAGCTGATGGAGAGACATAAAGCTTGAGGATCTCATAATGACTGATAGTCCAAAGAATACGATTTCCTAATTTCTTTTACGTGGTTTGTTCTATGATTTTCTTCCACCCCAGCTCTCTAGCTGTTTGGGCTGTATCATGTGCACTCTTTTTACAACAGGAGGAGCATATTTTCATAGCACTAAGTGGTTTTCAAATGGACTTCTTTGGGAGTATCTCATTTGATGCCCCTTCTGCCAACTCTCACTGAAGTTTTCATGGCAAATATTTTTATTACTATTTTAATAAAAGGGAAAAATGGAGGCTCAAAGAGATTCAACAACTTGATGTAGTGCTAAGCGGTGGAACTGAAGATGGAATGTGATTTCCCTGAACTCTTCTCTTTTCTTCCCACCTCAGGTGGTCCTGCTGCCCCATGGGATGAAACTCCCTAGAGGAATACCACATGACCAAGAGCTCTGCAAGGAGAGGTGACAGATGGAAAACTGCAAAAGAGACCTCTGCAAGACAGAGGGAATCTCTAGGAAACATAGGGTAAGTGAGTCAGATTTTGCACATACATATGTAAAATGTACTGTATTTATTGAATGGTTTATAAACCTATTTTGCCTCCACTGAATTTTTAAAAATAAACATCCAAAAAAAAAAAAACCAATGACAAAGTAGCCTTAATTAAAGCAAAAGCGAGAGAACTGAGCATTGAAAGGGAAAGTTCACCATTTTTACACTGAGGATCTGGCAACAATATCTAAGAGTTGAATACATCCTCAGGAGTTAGGTGAAGTGGCCCATACCTGTTATCCCAGTCGTTGGAAGGCTGAGACAGGAGGATTGTAGGTTCAAGGCCAGCCTCAACAATTTAGCAAGACCCTGTTTTGAAATTTAAAAAATAAAGTAAAAAGGGCTGGAGGTGCAGCTGAGAGGTAGTGGAGGAGGAGCTGGTGGGAGAAAAACATAAAACCAACAAAGTTCTATCAAGTAGCTGAATGTTATTCCATAAATTAAAAAAAGTGCACCATTATTTAATTCTGGTGGTAAGGACCATCAAGGAGAACCATTCTTCATGGATGTAATAGGTTTTTACAAAGCCTGTGTCTGCAAATATACTTAGTTGGAGCTGTTGATGGTAATATGTCCATGGATTTTCTAAAGGGTAATGAAGAAACAAATAATTGTGTTATGTTCAAATCCAATACCAACTGTGGAGAGGTCTTACTTCTGTGTTACCTTATATACATGTTATTCTCCCCAAATTTGAGTAAAGTAACATTTCTGTATACATTCATGACTACTGACAATTACACCCTGACCCTGTCTAAGTCTTAGGGGGAATGATGATTTCAGAAATACCTTACTTTGAAACATGTTATACAAAAAACCATGAAAAATGAGTTCAGTTTTACTCATAGAATTCCAGGATACTTTCAGTAAGAAAAAAAGTGATTGGTGGTAGAGGATGCAATGCAATCTAAAAATAAAGCTTCAAGGATGAATACAAACTCACTTGTCTAAAGGAATTTTCATAAACTCAGTGTTTTTCCTTTGGGACCACTACTTTTGTCATTTACAAACTCTCTAGTACTGCCTAGCAATACTAATTCTAATACTAATGTTAATACTAGTATTAATATTCATATGGATCTACTCTACTCATTGCATTTTTTACTTAATTCCCTCTTTAAAGTCTCTATCTACAAATACAGTCACATTCTGAAATATTGGAGGTTGCGTCCTCAGTAAGGTTGGCTTTAAATATCTATAGGTTCTGTATTCACAGATTCAACCAAAAACACATCAAAATATTCAGAAAAAAATAATTGCATCTATATTCAATATGTACAGAATTTCTTATTGTCATGATTTCCTAAATAATACAGTACAACTATATTATTAGTATACAGCATTTACATTGTATGCTATAGTATATAGCATTTACATTGAATTAGATATTATAAGCAATCTAGAGATAATTTAAAGTATTCAGGAAGATAGCCGGGCGTGGTGGCGCACGCTTGTAATCCCAGTACTTTGAGAGGCGGAGACCGGAGGATCCGGGTTCACGGCGCTCCCTCTCTCTCTCTCTCTCTCTCTATCCCTGTCTCTCTCTCTCTCTCTACTTAGTGAGGCCCTCCGCAACTTCGTGAGACCCAGTTTCAAAATAAAGTATAAAAAATAGGGCCGGGGGTGTAGCGCGGAGGTAGAACGCCCCTGGGTTCAATCCCCGGTCCGCCAAAAAAAAAAAAGTATTCAGGATGATGTTCCCAGGTTGCAGGCAAATACTATGTCACTGTATATAACAGACTTGAGGATCTTCAGAGTTTGGTATCTGCTGGGGTTCCTGGAAAGAGTCCCCCTGGATACCAAGGATAACTGCATATGAATTTGGGGGAGACACAATTCAGCATATAACAATTACTATGTCAGTTTAAAGATGAGAAAAACTATAAAATAAGGTAAAATAAATCACTAATATCTTTTTACCAAAAGTAGAATCTAGAAGAATCAGAAATTTAATCCAGATTTGTCTAATTCAATAATCTATATTATTTTCATGTTGCCAAACTGTATCCCTAATATCTTCACCTCTTACCTGGGTATCTAGGTAAGAATATGGATGGTATGAAAAGAAGGGCGATGACTTTCTAGTGTGTGTAAAAAATAAAAATAACAAGATAAAAATAACAGCCAAAAAGAGCACAATTGTTCTCACAATAGAAATTTCAATATAGGGGTCATTTTCTATTACTTAAACAACAGTGATTTTATATGAAGTTGCTTGTTCTCTTGTAAGATGTATAAAGCAAGGTCAGACAATAGGTTGCTCACGAATAATTACACCACACTCAGAAAACTAAATTCTGAAGGGCGAACTCCATGAGCTTTATGTCAGAGATTACCTCACAACCTACATACGTTAACTCTGATAACCATGCTGGTTTCTTATACAGCAAAACAAAAACAAATCCTAGGAAATTGCATCATATTCAGATTTAAGGAAATAAATACTAAGTTTTGTTGTCGAACAAAATGAATGCCCAGAACTCTTCTGTATTATGAGTTCTGGGAGCCTAGGGCTATTTAATGTGTCTCTCTATCAACACTTCAAATACTCAGGAAATAAATGTTGCTGAATTAATCATTGAAACTTTGCTCACCTATACTTACAAATCTTTGCATTGCTATTCAGGTTTGGAGTAGAATAGGAATAAAGGAATAAGAAACTACAATGCCCATTTATCCAGCTTTGCTTTTTGTCATTTCATCTCGATGTGGAAATATTTTACAAATGCTCATCAATTAGGGTTCACAGTGTCTCCTGTGCTGCAGTAGAACACAGTTTTCAATTTATAACAGAAACCTAACCACAAAGACATTTGAATGATTTTTCTTCTATTCATTTTTGGCAGGCTCTGATAAGATAATCACACCCATTTTGAGTCAAATTGTTTTATGTTACCCCTCAGTTCCTAAATCACACTGAAAATTGTTTTTGTAGGAAAAAAAATAAATGAATATATCTCAGATTAACTTCACAGGGATACATGGTAGAAATGTGATGTGACATATTTAAGAATAACAGTGTTATCATTTTTTTCATACCGTATTAACTAAGAACAAAGATCATCTATGAATTTGTCCTTAGGCAAAATACAAGGGAATGAAAAGAAAAAGAAAAATGATCATTTTATCGTTACTCATCCACCCTTTCTAGAGCATCATTTTTTCTAAGTGCATCCTTCTGATGACATCTCACAGGACATGGTTAGAAAAAAGGGGAAGTTTACAGCTCATTTGTCTGCTTCCTTTCCACCCTCTTATTGCACAGCTTTGAAATGGCTTCTCTATTAAGAGCAATCAAGGAGTTTCTAAATACTGAATATTCTTTTGCAAAGAAATACAGATGAAAAGTTGTCGCTTATTTCCAGTGCTTTGATTTAAATGCCTGATGTATATGAACTTCGCAAGCTCAAGGGCCAGGGGCTATACACAGATGACTTTGGTGTGTTTGTGGCTCTAATTCATCAAATGTGATTTTCCTGGAAAAGTTGGCAATATATTTGAAGAGTAATGACTCTTGATTATAGGAGACACATATTTCTTATTTTATTAATCTTTCACTGGTGCGTTGCAATTGTACATCATAATAAGATTCATAGTGATACTTTCATATATATACACTTGGTCTTTTTCCCTCCCCAACCTCCTCCTCTTGTTCCCTCTTTGTGCTTGATAGTGAGATTCATAGAGATACATTCATGTATGCACTAACATGATGTGGTCTGTTTCCTTCCCCAAACCTCCCCTTTCCCTTCCTCTTCCATCCCCAAGCCCCTTTCCACTCCTCTACTAGTATGAGACACATATTTCTTAATCATAGAATGCATCTCAGAGTTAGGAAAAAGGAAGATATGTCAACTATTACAGTCCATGTTCTATAACATATAGCAATCTTTTAGCTTCACTGCACCTCAGTTTCTTCATGATAAAGAAGCAATAATACTTTTAATAATACTTTTCCTGCCCAATAATCTTTGAGTTTTAACAAATGTCAAAATAATTAATATGCATACAATATAGATTCTAAAAATAGTTTAATATATATATATATATATATATATATATATATGGACTCCTTGAATTTCTTGTACATTTAGGGGGATTTCATTATTTTATCTTCCCAGCACATATTCTGTCTTCATTTGGAAACATTAAGTCCCTTCACATGGAAATTATAATTTCCCTCAACACCAATCATGTGATTCAAATGGAAATTGTCAAAGTCTCAAAAAATTCTGCTCATTTTCTAAGACGTAGTAAATTAATCCAAGTTGAGCCCGTCAAAGCACTTCACTGAATCTTTTTTTTTTAAACATGGAGGTAGTGAAACCCTCCACCAGTGCCTTTCTGATGATGATGCTATTACCTGAGATGTGCCGTGGCCACATCTCCTACCACAGGAAGAATCTGTGAGAAGATAAACACTGTTCCAGAGAGTGAAGAAAAACTGTCATACCAAGAGTTGGATACAGAGGGGAGATTTTGTCATTTTCAAGTACATGGTTCTAGTGGTCCATGTTATAAAGTTGTGCCCTTGGCTATCTTATATGAAATTTTCAATAGCTGATGTGTTTGGTCAAAGCCAGGTTAAACGTGGTGTCTCTTACATGCAGTCATGGATAGTAAAGAACCCCTGGTAACTATCACAGTGCCTGGAACACACAGGCACACGATGAGATCTGGTTCAATGCGCTGACAAGGAATGAACAGAATGACTGAGTGATAACTCAAGAATTTAATCTGAGAAAAGGAGCACACATATATATTAGAAATCAGAACCCTTTTTTACATTGACAATGTTCTTGCTGACAAAAAAAATTTGATGGTTTCTATGATTAGGTTACATCACAAACATGTGAGGTTAAGGGAGGACCCAGGCCCTTGCCAGATACCAACAGAATTTGCTTTGATTTTGGATTCCCAGGCTCCAGAACTATGAGATACAAACTTCTATCTCTTACAAAGCTACCCAGTTTAGGGCCCCTTGTCCTAGTGGCCCAAATGTACTAAGACATTCCCCAAATAATCTACAAATCCAACATAGTCTTAATATCAACACTTGGAAAATCTACAGCATAAAAATAAAACATGATAATTTTACTTATGAATATTCTGAATAAACACTTTTAGGGTACATTAAAAGACTAATACACCACTCTAGGAATATGAGGAGTAGTGAATTTCAAAATAAAGATATATACTTGCCAATACTTATGACATCATCTAATTAAAGTAAAATTAGGATATAATTTTACCCAAGATGTCTAAAAATCCTGGAACCATTCCTTTGAAAACTTTAATTAAAATAGGATTGAACATAATGTTCTAAAATAAAATTTTAACTATGAAAAACAACTAACATCATATTAAATAGTAAAACTCTACAGTCTTTGCCATTAAAATCAGGAAGATAGTGATATTCATTATCACAGTATTGTTCAACATCTTTTAGAAGTTCTTGTTAAAACAATAAAGCAATGAAATAAGCTGTAAAATATTGGAAAATAATACAATACTGTAAAAAAGATATTCATGACTGAATATCCCAAATAACTCATCTAAAGAACTTTAAAAATAATAAAAACAATTGGAAAGTTGGCCTAAAAGAGGATAAATACATGCAAATCAATATCCTGTCACCCTTTCAATGATTATTCATTAATTTTAACAAGGGTGCCAAGACCATTCAATGGGGAAAAAAAGATAGTATTTTCAAAAAACGGTGCTAGGAAAACTAAATATCAATATGTAAAAGAATAAAGTTGGACACTTACCTTATATCATGTACAAAAATTAGCTAACCATAGATCAAAGATTTAAACATAAGAGCTAAAACCATAAACCTCTTAGAAAAAAGCTTAGAGGAATCTTCATGATATTGAATTTGGCAATAATTTCCTGGATATGATACCAAAATCACAGGCAACAAAATAAAAATGTATATAAATCGGATTTCAAAGTTAAAAAATTTTTGTACATCAAATAGGAGAGACTCCAGACAAAGAAGGAGAAACCATAGATGAGTAAAGAAGGTAACCTAACTGAGGGAGATGGGAGGTAGAAAGAGGGGAACACCCTAATGTACAGGATATACATATACAAACTTATGGTCAATCACTATGCTGAGCATGAGAAGGACGGAAGGGGGAGGGAATCGGGTTGGAATTGGGGGAGGGCTAAATGAGTGATGTGTGCATGTATGCCTCTACCAACCTGAACCTCATCAAGATGTATGATTACAATGCACCAACAAAAAGACACTACCAACTGAGTGGAAAGATAATTTAAAGAATGGGAGAACATATTTCAAAATCATATATCTGATAAGGGATTAATATCCTGAATATAAAAAGAACTCCTACAACTCAACAACCAAACAACTACTTTAAAGTGAGTAGGAAGACTTCAAAAGACACTATGCACATATACAAAATTATCAATGCCAATCTCAATATCATATACAGCGAAGGAGAGGGAAAAGAGTGGAATACAGGGGGAAGCTCACCAAGTGCTGTATCCACGTATGTTCCTATAACTTTGAACTTTATTATGATGTGTGATTACAATGCACCAATTAAAGTATCATAGGTATAAAATATGGGTAGGGCTGAGGACGTAGATCGGCATGCACAAGACCCTAGCTTTGATCTCCAGCACTGCCAAAATAAATAAATAAAAATAAATGTGTGTGTGAGTTGTGTATAAGTATGTGTGTATGTATGTGTTTGTGTGTGTGTGTGTATCTAAAGAAGGCATGCAGATAGTCAATAAGCACCCTGAAAAGATATTCAACATGACTATTTGATATGTAAATGCAAGTCAAAACTTCACTGAAATATTACTTCTTACTCTTTAGGATGGTTATTATCAAGAAACAGAAAAAATACTGGCAAGGATGTGGAGAATTTGGAAAACTTTTGTACTGCTAGTAAAAATTAGAATGCTGTAGCCAATATAGAAAATGGTATGACAATTTCTCAAAAAGAAAAAAAAATGTAGAATTATTATGTGGTCCATAATTCTACGTCTAACTATATACACAAATGAATTGAAAGCAGGAACTTGAACAGATATTTTTGTAGCTGTTACTAGCATCATTATTCACAATATCCAAAAAGCAGGAATAAAAAAACAAATTTCCTTTGATAGATGAATGTATAAACAAAATACGGTCTACACATACAATGGAATATTATTCTGTATTATAAAAGGAATGGGATTCTGATACAAGCTATAACATGAATAAGCCCTAAAGACAGTATGCTAAGTTAGATAAACCAGATACAAAAGGATAAATATTTTATGATTCTAAGCACAAATACCTGGATGGTCCAATTCACAGATACAGAAAGTAGAATAGTGATTACTGGGGTCTGGGGGAAGGGAGGAATGGGGAATTGTTTACTGGGCATAGAGTTTTAGTTTGGGATGATGGAAAAGGTCTCAGGATAGATGGTGGTGATGCTTGCACAATTGTGCAAATGTCTTTAATGTCACTGAACTACACACTTAAAATAGTTAAAATGGTAAAATGTTGTTCTATATGTTTTACCACAATAAAAAAATCAATATCTTGTTTGAATTACAGCAATCAACAGGTTGAAATGAAAAAGGAAATCCCAAGCACAATAACAAAAATCTATAAAATACCTTTAAATAAATCCAACAAGAAATTTACATAAGAAAAAGCTATATAAAGAAAACTATAATTTGTGAAGGACATAAAATATGTCCATAGGTATGGAGATAATGCGATATTTCTGGATAGGGAAAATATGACTGCATTAAGTATGTTAATCTCGACAGCATCTCTAGATTGTATCTCAATTCTTTGAATTTCATAAAGAAAAATAAGCATGTAAGATTTGCCAAAAGATATACACAAGGAAGAATAAAGAAATATTTGCTTTAGTAGACATTAAAATTTACTAAAGTATCTATAGTCAAAATCCTCTATTTTAGGACATAAATAGAGCAATCAATAAAAATTAAATGCAATGGTATGTGAATGTAAAACAGAGCCACTTGTTGCAATCCTTCTATGTACTAGGAAGTATAGCGTAGGTGTAATAGACTGTGATATGTTTAGAGTCGAGATATGTTAAAATGAGATGGGATCCATAACCATGAGTCCCAAGGTTCAATATAGACTTGTTCTAAATCTTCAGGGTGAAGTAGTAGTTTCCTGATTTAAAGCAGAGCAGGACATTCTATTTGAAAGCCATGAGACAAGATGTGATAGAGCACAGTGTATTTGGGGGCAGAGCACAATCCCTTGTGGGTAGTGTGAAGGCTGAGAAGCTGAGAATAGCAAAGACAGCTCTTGAAAATAGACTGGTGAGAGCTGTGCAGAGGACTGAATGTCATAATAAGATATTTGTACCTCAGTGGATAAGCCTGTGCTTTCCTTGTAGTGATTTTGTTTTTGTAATAGAAATAGTTTTGTAACTGAAATTGTTTTATAACAGAGATAGTTTAAAGAGTATATCTACATGTTTTAAATTTAAATTAAACCTACATCTTTTTTAAAAAATTTCTGTATACATTACTTTCTCTCTGTTTTTGGCAGTGCTGAGGATTGAACGCAGGACTCACAATGCTGGTCAAATGCTCTACTGAGCTACACCCCCAGCCCTGAACATACAACTTTGAGTTCAAAGTTCCACATCAAATTTTTATCAGAACCGCTTTATCATTTAAAATGCTGGAAAATAGCTACTTTGGACAGGGGGAAAACATGGTCTTATCTATTTCTGAGAAAAATAACTTTGCCTGCAGTGTGAAAGAGGGACTGAGGGAGGTATCATAGTGTAGGTCTAGAGGCAGGCCACTGCAGGAGCCCAGACACGACAAGGGGGAGTGGAGCTCCAGCCTTGTCAGTGAGTGTGGGAAAGGAGAAGAGGCAGTGAATATGAAGGACATGGAGAATGAAAGGATTTGGTGGATCATTTGATATCTGAGGTACAACAGAGAGAGGAGCAGAGATGATTCCGAGTTTTCAACTCTGTGCAAATAAAATTGTAGATAGAAAAGGAAGCACAGTTGAGAGTTTGAAGGTGGTAAGTTTGATGTGAGGCTTATTGTGTGTTGTGTTCCAATAGGACAGTGGTTCAACTGTGCAGTTAGATTCCTGTGACTGTGGCAGTTTATGCGTTTAAGCTCCAAATGAAAGTGTGCTCCTGTGCCATTATAGAAGACACTCACATTCTGCCCAGATACTTCTAAATATTAATTATTTGTT
Organism: Glis glis; assembly: GCA_004027185.1. Lineage (NCBI taxonomy): Eukaryota > Metazoa > Chordata > Mammalia > Rodentia > Gliridae > Glis > Glis glis. Next base: position 5,937 of record PVJS01017851.1, on the reverse strand, counting down.
ATATAAAGGATCTGAAAGATTATGTAAATTGATTTGCCCAGTAACACCCTTAAAGCTATTAGCCTTTCTCTCTGGTCTCCATCTACAGGAAAACATTGATTGCACATGGTTGTAATTATAGTGCTTTCTTAATCTCAAGACCTTTTGCTATCTGAATGTTTGAACTTCTCTCTATATTACCATAGTGTCTTTCTCATTTAAAATGGCTGTATAATATTTCATGAGATGGGCTCTATCTTAAAACACTTCTCACATTGAGCACTGAAGTGTTTGTTTTTTCTGTGAATATAACTTGGGAGAGGTAAGTGATTTGATGCTATAATTGACTCTGATATATATATATGCATATATATATACATATATATAAAACATTTTCAATTTTTCAAATAAAAATTTTCTAGGAACATTAAGCCAAATGGTTTAGTCTTCTTAAAACAAAGATGCTCTAGAGCTAAGAGCTAAGAATCATGATGCTCTAGAGCTAAGAATCACATAAGAGATCAAAATGAATCAAAATCAACTCCTGGTTGTCAAAGCCATCTTCATTATTCATTCGACAAACCTTTATCCCTCGCCTCTTATCAATGGATAAGCCCATCATTGCATTATTACATAATATTTTGGTAATTAAATTATAGTTTATTTTCAAAAGCTGATTTCCACTGAATGAGTAAGCTCCTAACTTTCTCAATATTGTATCCGCTTTGTGGCCTCAGCTTATAACATCTATGTTTTTTTTTCTTTATGATTTTTAGCAAGGAAAGCAATTGCCCTTTGCTAATATTTGGTGATTCTAATCTCTCCTGCCTAATTAAATATACTTCAAACTCATCCCCCATCACATTCTCTCTGTCTCCCCTCAGCATTCTTTCCTGATGATAAAAATAATCTTATTTATTCTTCACCCTGGATTTGTAGGAGGTGACCACATAATCTCTACTTTAGAAAATTATCCTCCACCCACTCCATCCCTGAGTGAGGCCCTTTCTATACCTGGTGCTGACCGTATGCTTTCATTCACGAAGCCATACTGCAGGTCTTTAAAAATCTCATTTCCCAGGCCCTCGTCTTAGTTCTACTATGATAACTTTAGCATCGATTCAACAGTACAAATATGACATGTTGCAAATAAACAGCAGCCACTTCCATCAAAGCTTGAAGATTTGTTATGATGGATATATTCAGACATACCGGTCTCTTTTTAGAAAATGCAATTTTATGGAAAAATACAAGATAATTGGTCTTTAGCTCTTGCAATAAACTTAGATAGCACCTGCCATATTTAAATTAATACAGTGCTTCTCCCTGTTAGATTATGCCTTCTGATTAAGTCAGTCATGTAAAAAGATTAAAAGATTCCGACATACATAGCCTGGGTACATTTGGATTTCAGGCTGGTTTTGATGTGGGAGTTTTTATTTTTTATGATGTGATACTTGTCCATATACTAAGAAAAGGAAATTGAAAGTCCTTTATTCAGCAGTATATCCTGTCTGTCCTTATCTCTCAGCCTCAGCTTTGGCTTCACATTGTGCCACATAGGTGGCAGGTTTTATTGGGCGCTGGAAGATTCTCCAAAGCAGTGACCTAGTATTTGAAGCCTCCGCATGAACGCTGGATCTGCTTCCCAGAGATCACATACACATCACTCTCGAGGATTTATTCCCTTCCCCATTGTCCCCATTTCCTCTGACTCTGGCTGCCACCATGCAGATCAAGAAACTTAGAGAACAGCTTTGCTCCTTTTAATCGCTCTTAAGCCAGCAGCAAGAACGAATCAGACTCACTTGGCTGGTGCAGTGGAGTGAAAAGCACCAAGGCTGGCATTTCAATTGGTCCTCCCACCTCCAGGGAAAGCCTGGATGCTGCGTGGAGAGGTTCCTTCCAGGGGTCAACTTCAAGCTCAAGAGATCTCCCTGCACTACAGCTGCTGGCTCCCCAGAGGCATGGCGGGTATGACCCATTCCTATGAGGTGGACACACCATGTCTGAAGGTGGTCAGTCCTCTTGCTGCTCACAACCAGTGATGGTGATCTAATTTCTATAATCTATCCACTTGATTCCATTCCTTAACATATGTCTGAAGTTTACTTTAACGAGAACATTTGTTCTAAAGTCATATATTTTTGGGAGAAGCCCATAAACAACAGGGAGCATGCACTGCTTATTATGAGGAAATCATGGTCATATTTTTAAAGTTATTGATCTTTAGCATTCAGATGCCACTAACGACCCAGCTGGAGCATGCATCCCAGCAGGCTTAGGGAACCGACATTACAGGTTCTTTGCAGGTGGTAGTGGTGATATGTCCTTCTTTCCCATGATGGCAGATGCCCACACTAGATGCATTCAATCATGTGTCATAAGAGTGGGTGAAGAATCCCAGAGCCACCATTTGTGTCCTCATTTAAACGTGCAAACACTGAGTCCTGAGAGTTTACAGAATCTGTCCAAGGTCACAGTGGATGACTGTCAGAACCAAATTCGAACCTCTCTCCTGACTATAGTCCAGTGCCTTGGGAACTCCATATTCTTTCTCTAAAGTAGGTGCTTAAGAAAAATTTGTTTATTGATTAATTTTCTTTTTAAGTATATCTTCTATTTTCTTTTAAAATATATTTATATAATTTATTTTAAAAATATATTTTCATTTTTAAATGTATCTTTTATTTTTAATTTATGAATTATAATTATATGTATAATTATAAGGCATGATATGATATTATATGCATGTAATGTATAATGGTTAAATCAAGCTAATTAACAGATCCATCAGCTCACTACTTATGTTTTTGGAGGAAGAATTTTCAAAACCTATTCTTAGCAATTTTCTGATATACAATAGTATTCACTATATTGTTCAATAGATCTCACAAATGCATTGCTCCATTCCTCCTGTCAAACTGAAATTTTATATACATTGACCTACATCTTTCCTTTCCCCTCCCCCACCTCAAGCCTCTGGTAACCACTACTATATTCTCTACTTCAGAGTTGAACTGTTTTTAGATTCCATATATATGTTCAGTTAGTACATTTTAATTAATTCATTTATACTTTGTCCCTTGACGACACTGTTTGGGTAGAAAGAATCACTATGAAGAAGTTTTGATGTGTGTGTGTGTGTGTGTGTGTGTGTGGAAGAAGAAGAAGAAGAAGAAGAAGAAGAAGAAGAAGAAGAAGAAGAAGTGACAAGAGAAAAGGAAGAGGAGAAAGAAAGGAAGGAAGAGGAGGAGGAGGAGAATATGTATATGTGACAAGAATGAGGTGCATGGAGAGGAGAGATGACGTATCTTGTACTCTGCTACATCAGCATATACTCTGCATAGATACGCTTTGCTGGGTACACAGTAATTTGAAGCCTTATATTTGAAAACATAACAAATTGTATATAAAGAGTCCTGTTCTCATTCATTATTCTTAATCCATAAGGAAGCGAAGGCAAAGAGAAGTGACACTATCTGAAAAATTCATAGCTTATTCACTGTAGAATCTAAGCTAAAACATGGATTTCCATACACCCTAGAAAGGGATGAACTTTGAGCTTTGTGGCATTATTTCTTTTCAAATCCTAATGTTTCCACAGAGAAGAATAAATAACTGAATTGCCAGTCCATGGGGTCTGTCCAGGCCCAACAAGCGTAAGACTAAGGATGCCCCATGCTCCTTCCTCTGGTGCGGGAGACCTCGTGAGGCGAGGAACAAGAAGAGAATGGAAGGGGTGTGCTACAGCCTGAATGGGATTCCTTTAAAAGCACTGTGCCGCAGAAAAGACAAGTATAATGGCTATTTAATCATCTTCACTATGAAATGCCAATTCTTTAGACTCTTATGACACTCATGAATGATGCAGGAGGCGGACTTGATGAATGCGGAGCAATTCCCTGCGACAGATACTTTCAGGGAATTTATGCCCCTCCCCCTAGAACAAAAGGGCTCCTGGGCTCAGTTATCATTTGTTCTGGGAGAGAATTTACAGTCTCACCAGCAACTCCTTTTACCCTACTCAATAAAGTGCTTATTTTGATATACTGACTGTGATTGTTCAAGAACAACTGTATCCTTGGAAATCCGCGTGCAGCGAGCAGTCTTGCTGGCTCACTTTCCCTCACTCCTTGCACTTCTGTCATTTCCAGGTTCTGAAATGGACAGGGCCTGGCTGAAGCTCTCCAAATCTTAGCTTCAGCTGTTTGGTTAGAGATAGATGCACATATACATGCATGATGTGCGTGCATATGTTCATGTATATATGAAGTAATGTATATATTAATGTACATGTTTACTAATGTACATGGTTACACACACACACACACACACACACACACACACACATACACACACACACACCACAGGTTGCTTTTGAACATCCAGAAGCTCAACTGCAATTTGGGTTCACTGTGAGTAAGACAATTCTTTAGTATCTGGCAAGATGCACTATTAAAATCTTATTCTGTATCCTCTTCACACAGATGATGTGCTTGTGAATAGTAAATTAGCTTATAAATTCACAAATATTTTTCAGCTCCTACTATATGCTGGGCACTGTTCTGGGTGCTAGAGATAGATCAGTGGATATAACAAAGTCCTTTCCTTAGTAGAGATGGTTTCTGATAACAGTGCCAGACAATACATGAATAAGTAGATTTTAATGTAATGTCTGATAGTCTTAAGTGCCAATAAAGGATGATAAAGGGTAATCACGTTTAGGGAGGGCTGCTTTCAATAGAATGGGCAGGCAGGCCCCCCTGAGGTTGAGAACAACAGCACTGGAGTACAGAGAAGGAGCACCATGTGCTTTCTGAGGGAAGGGTTCAAGGCAGAGGGAATAAGGACAAGAGAGTAAAGTCAGAGTGTGCTTGGCTTGCTGGAGGAACATCAAAGGGACCACTATGCCTGGAGTGGAAGGCGCAAGGGGAAAGTAAGAAAAGAATTGACTGCAGAGGTAAAGAGAGACCAGATTACACAGGGCTTCAGGAAATACCTCACATGAAGTTAGGTCCTTGTCTGATTGTATTCTGAGCCGACTACATAGCTTTCTAAGTATCCCTGTTCATAATATTTTAACTAGGATATTGAAAAGCAGACTTGGTAGAAAGGTAAGCAGCATAGGGAAATGCTAAATGGTCATTGTACTGGTATGTCTTCAGGTCCTTTCTAAATGGTTCCAAAGGGAAGCATTCTAAGAAAGGAAGAATATGTAAAAACCAAAATATTGGACCCTTGGAGAATAAACATGTCCATCTAATTTAACCATCTTATCTCTCTTGATTAAAAAAACTCTTTTTTTTCCTTTTTGACAAATTGCTCCTATCTCTTTGTTGAGAAAACCAGTAGCCATTTGGGGAAATTAGAACATTCTATAATGCCACATTTTTGCAGCAAATACTTTAACACACTTGGCAGAAACATCCTCAAGGGCTATACCCTTAAGGATATTTTCGGTATATAGTCTGTCTTCTAGGAAAATCCCACTAATAAAACCATCCATTAAAAGTATAACTTTGAAAAAAGAATCCTTTAGCTGTACTGAAATAGCAGCACCATTCTTCTTATCCTGAAAACCCAGGAGTAAGAGTGGGTAGGCAGGAGGCTAAAACTGGTCCTTCTGAGTCCTGGTAGACTGGCAAAAACATTTCTTCACTATTAATTTTCTGCAATTTATTTCTTAATGGGACTTAATTCTAAGACAATGATACACCAAGGGTTACAGGCCACAGGTACATGAAGCCGTTGGCTTAAGACATCTCTTTCAAAGGATCTTCAGTTGCTAATCAACTGATATAAAATGTCAAGTATAGAAGATGACTAAGTTCTAGAAATCTTCCATACAATATAGTACCTATAGTTAACAATACTGTACTACACTTAGAAAACTTTTCAGAGGATAGACCTCCAATATAGTTTTCTTTTTTTTTTTTTTTTTTTGCGGTACCGGGG
>PVJS01017850.1:15898-26708 GCA_004027185.1 Glis glis | reverse complement strand
TCCAAACCGTTCATATCCCAGTGAGGAAACAGGCTTAAGACTGAACTAACTTCCCAAGACATAAGGAAACTTAATCCTGACTCCATATTAGATCAGATTTTTGCTACTCAGTTCAGAGAGTTTCCCAATCAGTCCTATACCTCTCACAAAGAGGAATCTCTGCAGGTTTGTCTGAATGTATCACCACAGTAAATCCAAGCGTCAAGTATAAAACCACCATATGAGAACCTGTAAAGGGATTCATCGTTGGATGGTTCTGATTGTGAATATCTTTTAGAATTACTAGAGATTGGAAAATATTCAGAAGATTATTTTTTCTTCTTTGATTGGATACAATTCTGAATGCACCTTTGTTTAACCCTCTCCCCCGCCCCTCCCCTCTCTTCTCTTGGGTTTGCTTCCCAGGCGGTCTCATTTAATGATTGCACTATCTCTGGCATGAAACATCATGACTTTTTGCTTTTGGGACTGCAGTACGTAAATTGACGGAAGTCAATCTTACCTGATTTTCTAAATTGCCTCTACTCTAACAATTCTCCCACCCATAATAACCCATTGAAATCAAACAATGGGATTGATTACACATTCCTCACTCTGGGGGAAACTCCATTAGTTTTACCTGAATAAAAACTGCTGAACAGGGCCCAACTGGGGGTAAGTAGTTTACAAAATTGTCCAGGAAGCTCAGTAGAAATAAGCTTGAGAGAGCTTAAATATTACTGCCTAGCCACAGGGACTATCAAGCACAGGGAATCTTATTTACAAGTCACATGACGGAAAACAGAGGCATGTTTAAGTGAGCACTGCACAGTGTGCCCAAATTGGCAGAACATTTATTCTAGATTGGTTCTTGGGACAGAGTAGCAGACTCCAATGGAATCCTGGAACCTCTGTAGCTCTGTTAGAAATCTGTATATAAGGTGAATCTCCAGGTTAGGATTTTGCAATTCCAAAATGTAGATAATGAGTTGTTGGGGCTCTGGGACAGAGTCTCAGCCTTCACTCACTAGCTGTTTGACATTGGTCAAGTTATTTAATTTTTCTTGAGTATAAGTTTTCTAATACTTAACTTGTGCTTGAAATACCTGCCTTGCCTATCTTCCAAGATTGTTGTGAGGATCAACAGAAAACAGGCAGACCAAGTGACGTGAAGACTGTGAAGTACATTGCAAATGTGGGGAATTATTCTGATTTGAGGCAGTCTTTTTTACGGAGCTGCTGATGAGACTGGCTTGCTATTCCTGTTCTGAGCTCCAGCTACAGGGGAGTAGACTCTGAAGTCAGATAAACGTGTGTTCATACCACAGTTCTCCCATTTACTGGCTCTGTATCCAGTGGCAAGTTACCCAACTACCAAGGCTCATCTGTAAAATGAGGATAGAAATCATACCTGCCTCACAGGGCTCTCGTGAGCATCAGCAATGCAGTGAATGGGACAGCAATAGCAGGCAATCAATGATACTTATTATTATTAGCAGAAAATAACTGAATAACTGCAATGTGTAGGAGTATTCATTTGATGCCTTCTTTTTATAACCATGTGAAAAAAGTTTTTCTGTGAAGTCTTGGCCAGAGTTATTCAGATTTCTCACCTCTTTGTCGGGGGCACTTTTGAGGACCTGCAAGAGGACAGAGGTGTTTGAATTCCTAGATAGTGAGCTCTTACAGGCTAGGATTAGATGTTTTTTTCATCTCACCAAATATTCCTGTTCATTGCGCCTAACAAAGAGTCTGGCAGTGATGAGCTGCTCAGCAAACACATTTGCATGCATGAGAAAAGAGACCATTGGCTTGTACGAGGATGTACAGGAATGAAATTACGAGGCTTAACTCCTATTGAAAAGAAGGAAAGTGACTTCTCTCTCTTTTTGTTAGAACACTTACCTTAGAAAATTTATAAATGTAAGTGTTCTCTCTGTCTTTTTGAAATATATCTTTTTAGAAACTAAATATGGTTTTTGTCAGCTTTATCTAGGAATGTCTTTCTCAAAGACCTGGGAACTATCTCTTTGAAATGTAAGTATAGATAGACCAACTACATAGGAAGTCAGGAAATGCCTTTCCTTCCAGTATCAAGGGAGAAAGTGCCCCTATCTCTTAGTTTCTAAAGGAAGGTAGGAGCCTGACTTCAGTGGGCTCTTTGCTGCAAGGTATAAAAATCCCTCCTGTCATAGTGTGTCACCCACACCCTCCCCTATGGATGAAGTCAGTCAGCTACCACAGGTGGCCATCCCAATTGCTCAGGTGAAGTTAGGATGACTATGTATGACCAGGAGGGACATCACATCCTCTTACTTGGGGACTAGTTATTGTTTATCTTGCACACATGCATGCAATAGGATGTATCTGTTTGGCTGTGTGAAAGAGTGGAGATTTCTTTCTGTCTGAGAAATCTTTTAGCGCATTGCCTGCGATGCATACATATCACATTCTGGCTTAATGCTCATTTCACAATAAAGGTGTTTCTTTCTCTGTTGCCTTTGTGAAGAGGATTTCTGGGTTGGGTGAAGTTTTTCTTTGTCTTTGTTTTCAATATATTTCCCCCAAACCTGCTAAGCAGAACACCATGATTCTCAATGTAAGTAGCATTTTTTTTTTTTTGCAGTACCGGGGATTGAACGCAGGGGCGTTCTACCTCCACGCTACGCCCCCAGCCCTATTTTTTATACTTTATTTTGAAACCAGGTCTCACGAAGTTGCAGAGGGCCTCACTAAGGAGAGAGGGAGAGAGAGAGAGAGAGAGAGAGAGCTGAGGCTGGCCACGAACCCGGATCCTCCGGTCTCTGCCTCCCAAAGTACTGGAATAACAAGCGTGCGCCACCACACCCGGCTGTAAGTAGCATTTTTGTGTGTGTGTAAATGGCATTTTTTTGTGTGTAGCTCAGGGGTATTCTACCTCTGAGCTACACCCCTAGCCCTATTTTATTTTTAGTTTAAAACAGGGTCCCATTAGGTTGATGAAAGTCTCTCTACTTGCTGAGGCCGCCCTTGAACCTGAGATCCTCCTGTCTCAGCCTCCCAAGTACTGGGATCACAAGCATGTGCCACCATGCCTGGCTATAAATGGCATTGGATTACTGTAAAGAATGGTTCTCAGGAACTAATAGAAATCTGACTTGCCTGTGCTCTGCCATAGACAAGGTTCATTTTTTTTAGGATCCTTCATTCAGAAGCTGCCAGGGGCTTTGTCATTGAATTAGGAACAGATCGCACTGGAGTGCTTGGCCCTTCTCTAGGAAATAGATACAAACCCAATCTCGTATTTAGTTTGGTTAATCTGTGGAATAGGTTGAACAAGAAGCACTGAGAAAGTGCAAATGGTTCTCAGTTTTCTGAAGTAGGGAAGATTTTGAATGACCAAAGACAGCAGTTTAAATGCTAATGTTCTTAAATCTTTATTTGTGTTGCTATAAACACTTAACTAATGTGCCTACTTATTTTGAAACTGAACTACATTATTCTTCAGTTGAGTAAGATTTAAGAGTTTCAATTGACTGACTCACTAATAAAGATTATTCCCTTTCTGCCATAAAAAGAAAATCCTGATTAACTAATCATAAATTCTCATAGGCCTCTGGCTAGGATTGCCCTCAATATTTGCAAGTATCCTTAAAATTAAAAAAAATTCTTGGCAGTTTGTATGGAAAATGGGGATTTCCAGAACATTTTCTAAACAATGGAGTAAATAATGTGAGAATATAATTAGATTTTTTCTATCAAAGGAATAGCTTGACTTGGGCTCCATTTTGTAAAACTGCCTTTCTGTAACCTTACATGTGGTTGTATTTTTGTAAAGAGCATTTCCTGGAAATTGTGAGTGCCAACCCTCCCCCTGGCATCCCCTTCAGCCAATGGTGTAAAGATTGTGAGGCTGTTTCCACCAATAGGAGCACAGCACAGAAGCCCTGTGCTGAAAATAAAACGGCCAGCAGTTTTCCACCATGTTGTTCCTGCATACAGATTCACTGGAGGCAGGATCGATCCTTTTTTGCAAAAAGTAGAATTTGCCTTGCCGAGCTGCTTTTAAATATGTGTCTTTTTTTTTTACGATGTCATAGAAATTTACTTCTGACAATTTGGGGGCTTATCTGGGATATAAGTCACTGCCAAAGGGTCACAGGACTTCCTTTCTGGGAAGACGCGTCCTGCTGCCGAGGTGCTGGCAGCCCCAAGACAGAAAATACTGCCATTCCCTGACTGACAATGGACACTGAGCCGAACGCAGAAAGGCAACTGTGGGAGAGGCGCCCTAGCTAGCTCCGTGGTGACCAGGCAAAACTCTACATGCAGACCAAGGCAAAACTCTACATGCAGACCAACTCTACATGTCACGGGAGGTGACCAAGTATTTCCTTGGTAGTCAGGATATCCTGGGGTAAGGGTTGTGTGGAAATAATGGGGGTGTCTGAAGATGCCTAATGAACGTGGACCTCAAAGGTTAAGGCTTCCCTGCGAAGGGCCTGGCAGGAGGGGGGAGAGGCATTGGAGTTCAAGAAACTTCCAGAAAAATGGGGGTGGGAGTTGAGACTTGGATGGGAACACACACCATCAGTTACACTGGGATGGTAGATGCAAGACACTTCTAGGCAGAGGTTGAGTCTCATCTGGGAATATGAATATGTGTGTGTGTGTGTGTGTGTGTGTGTGTGTGTGTTCCTAAAATACAAGACACTAAGGGCAAAATTTCTTCTGATAATCCCTTACTACTAATGTTACAATATTGGAGAGATAAGCAGGCGAATTTACAAGATCATGGGTAATTCAGTATCTATCCCTGAGAACTTATCCCTTGGATACATAGTAGATACATGAAAGACAAAGGGTTTAGAACAAAAAAGGAGGAAGCTAATTTTTTCTTATTACCTGGCTTTGGGGCCCCCTTCCCCCGAGGAATATAATGTGGTGATGTCTGATGCAGATCTGCCTCGTGGTGACAGTGGCCACACTGAACGCTTTGTTTCAGTGTCGTCCATGATTGGTAGACCTGCTCCACACATGCCCTGCTGTATTGGCTTCCATGTTTGTGTCCTCTATTCTATAATCTATTGCTCATTGTGTATAGGTTGTATTTGGGTTTTGGGACCTCTAAATCTTGCCCTATGTTTAATAAATATCTATAATTCTCTTGTCCCCATCCATGGGGATGCAATGCCTGGCAAATTAAAGCTATAAGATATGTGTTTGCTGTCTATTTTTATATATGTTTATACTCATAAATGTATTGTCTGTCTATTGTCTACATGGTACCAAAATTGATTTATATAAAAGAGCACTCATAAGTTAAAAAAAGGATCCAAATACCTTTTAGTTCATATGATTCATAAATCTTTAACAAATATAGGCTAGCTAATTAGGAATTGTATTGTTTGCTTTAGGGTAATGTTAGAGGTGTAGTGTCCATTGTTAGGACTTTGTTTGTCCATTGTGAAACTTTGCGTAAGGACACATTTAAAGGTGACGGACTGGTTAATAAAACGGGCAGAAAAAACATCTCAAACAGCAAATTTTAAAACTGTTTTATGGATATTGATGTCTGCATTTGGTAAATTGCACACCAAATTTCAAGGGCAAAAAATAAAGCAGGGAGACAGTACTGCCAAAGAAAGTAAGATGGCTAAAGAAGGTTTAATGCTTTGATTAGAAAAAAAAGATTGGAATTAGTGTAGTTAAAGATTTTTGCATAAAAACGTCCAAAGCATAAACAGTTGGTAACCATATTAGCACGGGTGGTGATTTTAAAGTAAGGCACCCAGATTTCAGCCTCCAAGGTGCTTCTGGGTTTAAAGTTTGCCACGTTGGGCTTTTCCCTATCCTGTTTACCTGCCCTGTTCACCTCTAAACATCAGCAAGAGACAATATATTTGTTTTATCAAAAGCATTTTCATATATGTAAGGTATAGTTTAAGATTACTTTCTTTTGGAAATTAAGCATTCATACTGAAAAGAAGTATTTTGTCTAAGCTAAAAGCTTTCTACAAGGATTGTTTTAAATGTAAGAAAACCCAACAAATAAAAGGAGGTATTTATTGGAGAGGCACTGATTTTGTTTAGAGCAATTGTTGCAGGAGGCTTGGTCCTTGAAGAACAAGACAGAGGCCGGATTAAGATAAAGCAGGTCTCTTTATTCACTAGTGAAGGCCCAGTGGGCAAAAGCTCGAGATCTGAACCCTGAATGGCATCATCATACAGATTATATAGCCCAAGGGAGACAAGTTTTGATTGGATCAATAACAGGCAGGGGTACCAATATGGGTGTTTGGGTCAGGTTTTATTTCTGCTTCCTGAGCTAGATTTCCTGTATTATCCTCCATGTGGCCAGGACTGTGTGGCGCCATCTTGGGCTCCATATGGTTGGGATTGGGTGGTGCCATCTTGCTGGATTTAACTGTCTTATCTTGTAGTTTTTAGCTGCCAGAGAGGCCCTCCTTTGCTTACCTCAGAGGGGAGGGGCCTGTGAAGAAAGCCTTATTCTCCTATCTTGTCCCTAGGCTGTTAGCCAAGAGTCATCTTCAAGAACCTAGCCAGGCTCCTGCCTCACAATTATGTTCTCTTAAGACATTAATCTGCTTTTGGTAAAAGTTTGCAAAAACTAGCCTAGAGAGCAAGAGTTTGGCATTTTTTTTATTAAGATAATTTCTTATGTTCTTCATATTTAAAACAATGAAGTTTCCTGTTCTTAATGACATTTATAAAGAAGTTAATAAGAAAGTTTTTATCAAGGTAATCTCTTGTGTTTACTGTCTTTGAATACCTAGCAAGCTGCATCTTAGAATCAGGGTTTACATGTCTATATTTTAAAGCAGGCTAAATGAACAACGTTAGCTTTGGGTTGCTATATTTGACACCCTATATATCTGTGACTAGATGTATATACATCTGAGGGCTAAATATTCTGGGTATCGGAGGTTCATCTAAATGTTTCATAAAAGCTTATAAAGTTAAAGGTGTATAGGTTTTATATACATGCTAGCTAACCAATAAAGTGATCTCTTTATGTAATGTGCATTGTATTTGTACCTTAGTCATATCAAATGGTTAATGAAGTTACTAAAACTTCTGCCATCTATGTTTAGTGCCATTCAAAAGTCCCTGACACTTAAGACCTGGTTTATATCTGTTTGCTTTGACTATAAAAATGTCTTATTATATTATTGTATAGAAGAAATACAATTGCTCATCAGATAATGAGCCTATTGGAGATTATTAATATGGTTCCCTAAACTTATAAAAGGATTAGAGCTATTCTTTGATTTTTGTCAGTGCTGTTAAGTTACACAGACTTGTAATGATATTTATTTTACTGAGTCACAGATTCTGAATTTAGCTTCAAAAGTAAATGCTAAGTTAATATATTTTAACTTTGGTATAACTGTGATGTTAATTAATACTGGCTTCTTTGTTAGATATATTTGTGTTTCCCAAGTATCCTCTAAAATGAAAAGCTTAATAAAACACTTTACAAAGCTGGTGTCCTCTAAACAACAACAACCACAATAACAACAACAACAACAAAAAAGTTAATAGTGATAGCCTTTTTCAGGTTTATATTTATGTTTTCCTAAATTGTATTATAACCATCTTTAAGCAAAGATAATTAAAGTTGTTTGAACACTTGGCATTCCAAATCATGCCACTCTGATTAAAGACTGGGTATTAATAACATATATGTAAAGCCAAATTTAAATGGGGATTCGTTTATGTCAAATTTAAATAGGGATTTGTTTACGTCATCAAATAATATCAGAACTATTATACAAACTGGATTTTTTTGTCTCTAAAAGTTTTGTTTTACATTTTCCTTGTATACCTTCATAATTGTTGTCTGTTAACATACAACTTTAACAAAATAACCTAGACAATATTTTAATAGCCATTACCTGGAGAATAGGCTATAATATTGCCCTCTGTTTATTAAAAAGACTGGTGAAACCAACCTTCTGGGTGCTCAACAACTGAGACTTGGAGAACAAACAGAAAATGGAAGGGCTAAGAAGGAACAGGCAATATTTTGGTCTTAGTCATCCAAGGTCAAATAGGACCCAGGGGAAAACCTCACTAAGTCCCCTGCAACTCCAGTGAGTCATCTGACCTCCTGAAACAAGGGGATCACAAAGGCCCCAGAGACTGGGAGATATAAGCACATACTCTACAAAAAGGAGGGTCATTGAACAGGAAATGTCCCCTGTGCTTCAAGGGAAGCAAATGGTCAGCAAGACCTTGACCCATCCTGGTTGATGGCACAACCGGTAGAGGAAAATCCTCACAGATTTCCTAGGAGTAACCCTGAGGAGCCTTCACTGACCTTAACAGCAAAAATTTTATAATTTATGTTTTCCCAACATTGGGCTAACTACTTGGTCTTGAACATCCAGCCCGAAAGTATAACCAAAAACAAGTGTGCTATTCTGGGGTATAAAGAAAGAGCCATACTCATGGAGTCCTTATAAGATGCTATAAAAGTAGACCTGTCCCTCTCTTGAGGTTTTACAAGTCTAGGACAACCAGACACCTAAAAGAAAAAACAAGACACTTGATTTACAGACAGCTGGGCCAAATATGTAAGAACAAGACACAGATAGTTGTGGCTAACCCTTATAGTAAGCAAATTATTAATACTAATGGACATGGTAATAGTAGTTGATATGCTAAATTGTATGCTGTGTTTGTTTTGTTTTGTTGAGTAAATTATATTATAATCAGCAGAGGTTTATCAGCTATACCTGAGATGCCATCAAGGGAACAGCTAAACAACTAGATGCCACCAGTAAGATGATCTAGGAAAATCATTTAGCTCTAGATATAAATTAGCTGAGGATGCTAAAGTTGAAATTAGCATATGCTAACAGAATTTGAAGAAAAAAGTCATAGTGTATAAAAAAAGAGGGGGGAATTGTGAGAATATAATTAAATCTTTCTATCAAAGAAATAGCTTGACTTGGGCTCCATTTTGTAAAACTGCTGTTGTGTAACCTTATGTGTGTTTGTATTTTTGTAAAGATAGAATTTCCTGGAAATTGTGAGTGTCAACCCTTCCTTTGGCATCCCCTTCAGTCAATGGCGTAAATCAATCCCCAGTACCGCAAAAACAAAAAACAAAACAAAAAAAAGATTGTGCGGCTATGTTTCCACCAATAGGAGTTCCACCAATAGGAGTATAGCGCAGAAGCCCCGTGCTGAAAATAAAATGGCCAGCAGTTTTCTGCCAATGCTGTTCATATGTACCTGACTCACTGGTAGCATGAACCCTTTTTTTTTTTTTTGTGGTACCGGGGATTGAACGCAGGGGCATTCTACCTCCGTGCTATGCCCCCGGCCCTATTTTATTTTGAAACCAGGTCTCACGAAGTTGCGGAGGGCCTCACTAAGTAGAGAGAGAGAGAGAGAGGGAGAGAGAGAGAGTGAGAGAGCTGAGGCTGGCCGTGAACCCGGATCCTCCGGTCTCCGCCTCCCAAAGTACTGGGATTATAAGCATGTGCCACCACGCCCGGTGCACATGAACCCTTTTTTGCAAAAAAGTAAAATTCACCCTGCTGAGATGCTCTCATATATGTCTATTTTTTTATGGCGTCATATATATTTACTTCTGACAATAGTTAATGCTCTACTAAATAGAGGAAAAATTCAAGACAGCTTATACAAATCACATAAGCAAATGAAGCTACTGAGATGAAAAGAAAATGATTTTATAAAAAAAAGGGTCTGACATAGCCAAGAGGAGCTTAAGGGTATATGACTATGAAGTATCATGTGGAAATCCTCAGATGAGATTCTAGAATTGAAAAGGGACATTAAGTAAAAACTAAGAAAGTCTGAATTGAATATGGATTTTACTCAATAATATTGTGTTGATAACAGTTCATTAATCATAGCAAAATTTAATGAGGTATTCTAATATTATATGTTAATAACAGAGGAAACTGATATGAGGAACGAGGGAGCGCTATGGCAGGGAGGGGGAATAGCTTAGACAAAGACCGTAGGGTAAAAATACTAAAATGTCTTATTTGTCTTTATATCCTAAGGCCCAGCACAGGGCCATTCATTTTATACTGAATGAAAATTATGTTTATCTGTTTCCCTTATTCCTCTCCTCTTAGTCCCTATTTCTCACCTCTCCCTCTTGCACATACATATCACACACTCTTGATAAGATACCAGCCTGCCTCCTGGTTGAACCTGCCCTGAGTTCTGACAAGTGCACAGCAGCAAGAACACAGCCTACACCAACAACTTTGGTCATTTAAAAAAATTTTTTTTCTATTTCAAGAATTGTGATGCTTCCAACTCTCCTTAAAGATGAAAGTTAAATTGGTCTGAACACTAATTCACAAAGACTTATGCTCCCACAGAACAATATGTACTGAGATAAAAATAAAATATCATCTATACTATGTAACATTCCTTTAACAAACCTTTTAATATCAGGGAGTAATTCATGATGTGTCTTGTATATGGATGTAAATTTAGGAAGAGTCCAATCTAGGGAGCCTAACAATGTTATTTCTTTTTTTTTCTTTAACTTTTTATGTTCATTTATTGGTGCATTGTAATTATACATTTTGATATATGTCAGGGTATGAACATCATACATGCACACGTTGCACATTTAGTCCTCCCTTCAATCCCACCCTATTCCCTCCCCCTTCCCTCCCTTTCATGCTCCGGATAGTGATTGAGTCTTATAGGTTTGTGTATGTACATCATGTGCTATAGTGTGTTTCCCTCCACTCCCCTCCCAACTCCCTCAGTTAGGTCACCTTCTTTGTCCATCTAAAGATTTCTTCTTCTTCCCTTCTAAGTCCCTTCTACG
>PVJS01017850.1:0-15798 GCA_004027185.1 Glis glis | reverse complement strand
TCATGATGTTCTCTAGTTCTCTCCATTTCCCTGCAAATGATGTGATTTTGTTCTTCTTTGTGGCTGCGTAAAATTCCATTGTGTACATATCCCATAGTTTTGTGATTCATTCATCTGTTTATGGACACCTTGGCTGGTTCCAAAGTTTGGCAATTGTGAATTGTGCTGCTATAAACATAGATACACATGCATTAGTCTGGTAATTAGGTTTTAGTTCTTTGGGGTAGATGCCTAGAAGTGGTATTGCTGGGTACAATGTTATTTCTCAAAATAAAACACACCCAGGTTTGAAATGATCTTAGAGACTATTTAGTCCAATGTCTATTTTATGGATGAAGAAAGTAAAGCCCAGGCAGGTTACATACTCTGTCAAAGGTTCCCCAACTTGTATGTTTGCATGACACTTCATCCCATAAATAATAAGAGAATAGAATAAAATAAAATAAAAAAGGAATACACAGACAATGGTGAATAGAATAAAAAAGGAATACGCAGACAACGGTTTGTGTTAGTGAACTTAACCTTAATGTTTCAATCGTTAAGGTTAACTTCTCCTGGGAGGGCTTTTCAGAAGCATTAAGCTTTATAAATATAATAGACTACAGGGCTAGTTTGTTCAAGGATAGAGCACGCTTACACAGTACAACTTCAGAGCTCTGAAGAGTGTTCCCTGTTCTAAAAATTACCTTCCTAACTGCTAGCTGAACTCTGAGAGTTCTTTATCAGGCGCTATTGATTTATTCCATAATTGAGGACTTAAAATAAAAATACCCTTGGCATGATTTGTTTTGTTTTCCCCTTTATAAAAAGATTTATCAGGTATTAGAGGGAGACTGATTAGCAAAAATGACCACAGGGAATTCCAAAGATCATGAGAGAATTAAGTACTAAAATAAGCTAGGAAGAGTGGAACAAGCTGTTTTTCACCAGGGCCAGAAATTTAGGAGGTCTGGTTTCAGGTCACCTGAGCATCCAGTGAGAGCCAGCAGTGACAATCAGGGGCTTCAAAGGCATCTGGTCTCAACCACTGTAACTTCACAAAAATTAATTAACTTTTCCAAAACTTAATTTCATTATCTGTCAAATGGGCATGACTTCACAGAGTTGGCTAGAGGGTTGAAATCAACTAAAAAAACATCAAAAAAGAGAAAGTGTAAGAAACCAAAACAACCAAGAGGAGCCTAAGGAGACATGACAACTAGATGTAATATGGTGTCCTGGATCAGAACATGGAACAGGGAAAGGACATTAGGTAAAAACTAAAGAAATATGAACAAACTATGGAACTGTAGCTAATAGTTATTATCAATATTGGTTCATTGATTGTAACAAGTATAGCATACCATGTAAGATGTAAATAATAGAAGAAACTGGGCTTGGGATATAGAGAACTCTCCACTCTGTCTTCTCAATTCTTCTGTAAATCTAAACTATTCTAAAAAAATAAAGTCTATTAATTAAAAAAGAAAATAAAAATCATAAGCATTTGAAAACCCATTGCAAATGCTAAATGCATATTTGTCTCCTTCCCCTTTCTACATTTCCATCGCCTTTTACATCTAGATAAAAAATCCTCTAGGATATGCGGCATTTCCAAATAGTCACACACTACAGGGTGAATATGAGATCAAGAAAGAGCTAGGGTGGAAGGAAGAGATAAAGTGAGAGGGCAATGTAGGGTACTTTTGATGGTATCATGGGGGAAAAGAGAGGAGCTGGCCAGCTGGGGCCAGATGAAGGGCAACTTGGTCTAGGCTGGCTGTTTCTTCACCTCTCCTTGCTCACAGCTGTATTCCCCTTACTTTCTTTCTTTCTTTCTTTTCCTTTTTTTTTTTTTGTGGTACTGGGGATTGAACCCAGGGACACCCCCAGCCATATTTTATTTTTATTTTGAAACAGGTTCTCACTAAATTGATGAGAGTCTCACTGCTTTCTGAGGCTGTCCTTGAACCTGTGATCCTCCTGTCTTATCCTCTCAAGTATTGGGATTACAGGCGTGGTCTACCACACCTGGCTAAACTTTCTTCATCAAGATTCTTTTCCTTCCTTCATGGTACTTTCAAACACCCTTCCTCGCCAAATAGAAATGACAGAGTATGATAGAACTGAACATGTACACAAATTTTTGTTTCACAATTCTTCACTTTGAGACTAATTCAATATCTGTCAATGTGTTTGATAACTACTATGCTTTTTTAAAATTTTCTCTCTGCCAGTGAGCTTTTTTTAAAAAAAAATCTCTACTGAGTATCACATACTTTTTAGAAACCTTTGCTATATTTTCATGGGTATTACTTATAAATAGTACAGGGTAATGATGAAAAGCCCCTACTCCCCCAAAGGAGTAGAAAATAAGAAAATAAGATTGTTCTCTGAGACTTAAACTATAAAGAAAACATTCCAAGCATAACTATATAAATTCTACATAATGAGTTATATAGATGTACAGCTGTTCAAAGCTATACCTTAAATAGGCATAATGGCCTCTGGTCTAAGGCCTAACGTGGAACATAAATGAAGTTACTTAGATCCAATGAGTGAATGTGTCAATCAGAAGGACAGTTAGCTAGCAATGGAAACATAGGATGCTAAGAAACAAAGATCGGTAGTGAAGGAATTTTACCTATCTCAGAGAAGAGGTTCACTCCTGCAGACTCAGGTATCAACTCATTAGTGAAGTTAGATGCCCACAGCATGCTTATGTTGATGACTATCACCATCTAATCCAGGGGTCTGCAACCTAAGACCCTTGGGACCAAAGATAGCCCACCAGCCAGTTTTTGCAAAGAAAGGTTTTTGGAGCACAGCCACTGCCATTCATTAAGGCAGGCGTTGCCTCTGCAGGTTTTCTGCTGCCACTTCAGAGTTGAGTAGGCACAGTCTTGATGGGAACTGCATGGTTTACAAAGCAGAAATATTTACTATCTGGCCCTTTACAGAACATGTTTGCAGACCCCTGATAATTCAGCCAACTTGCCTTGATTTCATGCTCACCAACCTTTTGATTCAATGTTTGTTTGTTTATTCCTGTGCATACTTGGGAGAGCAAGAGTAGAATAGGCATAAGATAATCTATTGACAATTTTCTTTTCTATGTTATGGTATATCTTCTGGGCAGACCAAAGTTTATAATATTTGAGATCAAGCCAGTGGGTTGACATGTTGACCTTGGTACCCATCCCCATGGTAGTATCACTGGGCCTGTTTAGGTGTCTGCCCATCTTCTGTTAGTAACATTGGAACTTTCAATGCATCTTTTCTTTCTGACAGCCCCCCCTTTTTTCTTTTCAATTTTGACTTTATAGATGGAGAAACTACAATTTAGACAGAGGAAGAAAAAAACTAACCTTTATTGAGGATGTACTTAGTGCTAGGCTCATAGATGTTGACTAAGTAATGACATTTAACCTTTCTAAGCCCATGCGAGGGATATAAAACTCAACCTTGTATTCTCACTGATGTGAAATTGGAGGCTTGGAAAGGGTAAAACCACAGTGATTTGTTAGCAAAGACAGAATTAGAAAGCAGGTGCTTAGACTCAACTACTTTTACACTATGGTGTTTTCACACGACATATACTGCCTGGCAAGTCTTCTGGTGCTAGGCTTAAGAAAGCAACACCATATGCCTTGATCTCTTCCTCCCACCAAGGTGTACTGTTGTTCTTTAATAAACACTGATTAAGTTAGAAAATCCTAGAGATTTTAAAGGTGTAAAATTTTAAAACAAATTCTGAACATTTATACTGGAGTACAGAATCTTAGCCAGCTACTTTACATATTCAGCTATACTCTTGCATAAAGGAACCAGTGCCACCATGGCCTGATGTTCATAAATAACAGTTCCTGAATTTTTTTTTCAAAACTGGTTTTGTACTTATTTTAAATGTTGTACTTTGAATTCATTGCAGCGGGAACATATTTTAGAATTTCTAAAAGCTGAACAGAATAGAAGGTTAGCTATAACATGAGTATAATCACAGTCATAATATCTGTTTAAAATAAAACACTGAAAAGAATTAAATGTTCCCTTCAAGCCAAACTCAAAGAAATTTCAACATAAAATAGACTGTAAACTTGCAGTTAATGTTGCTTGCTGAGCCCCATTCTTTAGGAGTTCAAAACCTCTGAAAAGCTTTCTACTATTTTTGAGAGCTAAAGGAGAAATTCCCCAGCCTTAGGAACAGAGCTGGTCTACCCTCTCACACAATGGCTTGTGTGCTGCCCTGGTTTTCATGTGTAAATGTTCTACCTGAATGTGCTTCCTGTCTTTTTATCTAGATTGAAAAATCTTAGATGGCAAAGTAGCTCCAAGGCACTTAATTTACTACTATGCAAATGGTGTCTGTTTCATTAAAATATTTGCCAATATATCACATTGCTATAAGATAGGAATTTTCACAAATAAATTACAAATGGAAATATATATTAAAATATTAAAAAAGAAAACTCTATAAAAATTCCCATTCTTACTTCTCTTCATTTTCTTTTTTCTTTTCTTTTCTTTTTTTTTTTTTTGTAATACTGGGCATTGAACCCAGGAGCATTCTACCTCTGAGCTACACCCTCAGCCTTTATTGGTTGATTGATTGATTGATTGATTGATTGATTGATTGAAACAGGGTCTTGTGAGTTTGCTGAGGGGCTCACTAAGTTGGTGAGGCTGTCCTTGAACCTGTGATCCTATCCTCTGGTCTCAACCTCCCAAGTACTGGGATTACAGGCATGCACCTCCACGCCTGACTTTCATTTTCTTAAATAAGGAAGTAGAACTACACCCTGAGGAGGCACAGACTCAAATGCGTAAAGAAAGACTCACAACTAGAAGCTATTTGGAAATTCTTCTCAAGAAAGTTAGAACAGGAAGTACCTCTAAGACAACTAATTCACCTCCTTATATAAGTGGAGAACACTTAAAAACATTGAAGTATGTGTTGAAGGCCACAGGTCTTATCTCAGTAGCAGAGCTAGAGGAATAATCAAGATCCCTGAGTCCTAGTAAATCTCCTACTCAACTGTACTGTCTGTCTAGGAAAAATAAAAATTTACATTTCCTTAAGAATTGTTTGAATAAGAAGTCTCCAAAATGCAAGGAGTTATTTTGGGTCTCCTTAGTTTTGGCAGAAAAGGGACAATATATTTCTTAGAAGGCTGTTTATGTGAAAGAAATCTAATTTGTTCTGGCTTGAGCATGAAAGGGGGAGTTTATTGACTCACTTAACCAAACTCCGTGTGGCTCCGGCTCTGGGTGAGGCGCTCTAGAGCCTCCAACACCATCGGGGTCTCTCCACACCTCTCATCTTTGTCCTTCTCTATCTACATAGCAGTTTTATTCTCTCAGTCTGGTTGTCTGTGAGGCTGGAACCAAGGCTTCAGGTATCTGTAAGCTTTATCCTCCTGGCCTCATAACTAAATGGGAAAGAGAACTCCCTTCCTCTCTGTTTTATTGAGAAACATCCTAGGGAGAAATGTGGAGGGGTTCTGGTAGGATCAAATGAATATCCATGGATTGATCACATGGCTGAGATTGGTACTTGGACAACTCTGCCTGTACTTATATACCAGGGGGCAACAGGGTAATGAGACTGGCAGCGTACCTTAGACTTACATTTGGAGTATGAGATATGCAGGTCCCCAAAGGAGCTGGGGTGATGTTACCAGAGAAAGGAGGAAATATATGCCAGACAGGCAAAACAGCAAGAGCCAGATGAGAAGTTAGTTAATTAAGACTTGATTTATCCTTAGAGAATATATTGACCCAACTGTCTGTCTATTATCTATCATCTATCTATCATCTGTCTATCTATCATCTATCTATCTATCTATCTATCTATCATCTTCTATCACATGAGCCTTCTTCCTTCTTTTTTTTTTTTTTGCGGTACTGGGGATTGAACCCAGGGGCGTTCTACCTCCGCGCTACACCCCCAGTCCTATTTTTTATACTTTATTTTGAAACCGGGTCTCACGAAGTTGCGGAGGGCCTCACTAAGTAGAGAGAGAGAGACAGAGAAAGAGAGAGAGAGAGAGCTGAGGTTGGCCGCGAACCCGGATCCTCTGGTCTCCGCCTCCCAAAGTACTGGGATTACAAGCGTGCGCCCACCATGCCCAGCCCTTCTTCCTTCTTTTAGGGTATCATGCATCTTATGAATCTTAGTGGGAGGCATAACCCATTTTCTATTGTCCATTTTCTAGAGAAGTTGAAAATGCCAGGCACTTGGTTTCCCAGTCTCCTTTATTTATTTATTTATTTATTTATTTATTTATTTATTTATTGCGGTACTGGGGATTGAACCCAGGGGCATTCTACCTCCGAGCTACACCCCCGGCCCAATTTTTTATACTTTATTTTGAAACCGGGTCTCACGAAGTTGCGGAGGGCCTCACTAAGTAGCTGAGGCTGGCTGTGAACCCAGATCCTCCGGTCTCCGCCTCCCAAGTACTGGGATTACAAGCGTGCACCACCACGCCCGGCCCCAGCCTCCTTTTTAAATAGGGCTCTAGGAACATGACCTAGACTCAGTCCATCTCCTGGACTTTGGGTCAAGAGTTAGTGACACTAGAATTCAGTTCACGGCCAACAGCCACTCCATTGTCCAGTCTGGGGGCCCCAGCAGCATGAGTGCAAGCAAGCTGGTCATATAGTACTCAGGGATTTCAATAACAGCATCCTAACAAGACTAGAACTGCAGCTTAAATTTAAAAGCAGTCCTGCCTATTTCCCAATTTTGTTTGTTCCTGTACATTTTTGGACCTGATTCTCTAGCCCTCTTGATTATGCTATGTGCTCCCAATAAGTTTACAAGTTGGTTCTCTGCTTTATCTATCTTAGTTTCTGAATCCCAGCAGAAGAAAGCTCAGGCATCATCTCATGTTGTTGGGAAACTTAATATGTTGAGAAGTTTCTTTTATCAACAACATGCCTTCTATTTATTATGTTATTTTAAATATTTGATGTTATATCAATCCATATTAAAGAATTCCCAAAGCATCTTTGTTAGTCTATGTCATCTGCCTATGGATAGATGTCCTCATTGCTAGATAATACAGAGTTCCATTTTTCTCTAGAATTTTATTATCAGGATGACCTCAAGGTCACCATAACCTCTCTGTTTTTTCTCCTTCATTTCTGGTAAGGCAAGGATGCAAGATGTAGTTCACTTCAAATAAACACCCAGGCAGAAAGTGCCATTCCACACTGGAAAGAAAAATACTTGGACTCCCATTGTCCCAGAAGCCATAATGAAAACAAGCAAATAGAAAAACTAAAACTTTAATGTTAGACTTTAATGCAGGATTAGTATTTAAACAAGGCTAATACTTCCTTTAAAAAGTCTGGTAGATTAGTGGAATAACTGTGCACCTGAAATTGTCACAAACAACAATGAAAGTTTAAAAAGCTGCTTTTAATATGACAATGTGAGCTTTGAATCTGTTTTTATATTTTTAGGTAGAAAATAAAATTTAGACTGGAATTGGTAAGGAAGGACAGAAAAGGATTGCTCAGGCTAAATACCATCTGAAGATATTCAACAGGCCACCAAAGGTTTTACTAACCTGTCTTCTCTCTGGGCTTTGTTTGTATACACCTGGCTGCTAAGGATAGATATTATTGACCCCTGTGAGTGGCCCATGTTAATCAGCCACAAATATCTTAACATATCTCAAGTAGCTGCTTGGCCCCCAGCTACAGAAGCAAACTGGGTGATACGAGAGTTCTCACTGCCTCCTGGCAGTGCCTGATCCATAGGTGTGCTGGTTTTCACTCATTTTGTAAACACCAAGTAGTTTAGACATTTCCGTCTCTTCCAGGGCAGGGACATGTGTAAAAAGAGTGGCTGTCCATCTAAATTATAATGACATGGTTAACTTATCCTGCACTTTAGAGAAAGTAGATAATAACTTGGAATGTCTCAGAATCTATCGAATCATTACTCACTGACTATTCTAGGGACTTCAAGTCATTTCTGCTGAGGGAGAATATATAGTAATCACCTTTTAAAAATTCCCCCCAGCTTCTCCTCTTTTGCTTTTTTCCCCATCAGTTTTTCTGGGAACTAATCACCTTTTAGAAAAAAAAATGACAAGTACCTCTGAGCCTTAGTTACTGTGAATATATTGTCATAACAGCTTGTCAATAAACACAACCCAAGATAGTGCCATTCAGACGATTTGGTGAGAATCACCTAGGATAATAATTTTGCTTATAAAACAGAATCAAGATAATCAACAGGAACAAGAAACAAATGAATCAAGTGAAAGCTCTTGATGACAGAAACCCAGCCAAACCAATTCAAAAAAATGATGCTAAAGAAATATGATTGTCGTTTCCAACCAGCTAACTAGACATGTTCTGTTATGGTCCAAATTAGAAGCATGAAATACACTCCACAGCCTAGGGGATTGTAGAGCACTTAGATGAATCACAAGTGACATATGGGAGCTCATTAAAGAAAGGTGACGTTATGAGCACCCAGGGAGCTTGCCGGAAACGAGAGCTTTCTACAAAAAGGCTCCCAGGGTCAGTCATACTGATTAGAGGGTGCGCCTCATTCTTAAAGATGATCCATTTTTCTTTAGCACTTCTAAGTTATTACAGTGCTTGAGTGTTGGCCACGATGAGAATTTCTAAGTTGTGAACATGTGTGTGTGGCAGGCAGGGTGAAGGGTGGGTGTTGTGATTTGATCGATTCTGGCAGGCAAACAATAAAAGCCACCAGGGAGTAGGTCTTCAGTACAGCCTGCTTCAGCTGTTTCACCCAAACTTCAAGGTAACAGTGGAAGTTGGAGGAGCAGGAACAGCCCATGGTTGCTCCTGCATTATGGAGGCTCTGCCTGTAAACTGAGCTTTGAATGACACATGATTTCCTCTGTTCACCCCAATCTATTTTCTGCCTGACTAAGCTTATAAAACTCTGCATAAATTCTCCTCTCAGCCTGTTCCATAATCCTGTGAACACATTGTCTTCCTGTTCATTCCTTCAGCCAGCAAGTACCAGCTGTTGGGTTCTGGAAACATTTTATGATAAAGAAAAAAAAAATAAAGTAGATGATCAGAAAGCTGTAAAAACTGCAAAATGCTTGAGATATGCAGATGTTTGTAGGGAAGTGAATATTTGACCTGCATAAAATAGATGATCAGGCTTTGGTCAATCATAGCTGCACCTAACACTCCGCTGAGATCGGTGTACCTGGATGCTCCTTGGCGTTCCAGCCCTGCACAGTCTGTAGACTAACCCAGTGGGGTTTGTTATGTGCTAAAGAGAGGATAAACTCCAAGCTTGGAAATATGAACAGATGTAATTATCTTAACATAGCACTCGTGCTTTGTTTAATGTAAAAACGTCACAAACTTTGTTTTCGCTATCTTTCAGCTTCAAAAGGAAAGTGGAAGTCACTTGATAATGTCTCTGTAATTACTTGAATGCACACTTCATGCCTCAACTACCCAGGAAAGCCAGTTGTTATAATTAGAAGTTATTTAAAGACACAATTTATATGAATTGTAAGCTAATTAACTAATCTGGCAGTTTAGTTTGCCATCCTACAAGGGAGGATACTCAATAGTGAAATTTAAATAAGTCGAAGTGGGAGGTTATAACAAAGAGGCAGTTCAATAGCTTTCACGAAATTTACTAATGAATAAATAAATAAGAAAAAATATGGTTGTTACTGAGAATTGAATACTTTTTCCATTTGGAGACTTATATTCAGGATATATGTGGAAAGACAATTCTTATCTATACTCTAAATAGCTTGACTAGAAAAATATTTATGTACATTTGCTTGCTAATGTCTATTTCTTTTATTGATAATTTCTAGACAGGAATGAAAATCATTCAAGAATCATTCTTATACTCATAAGAGGGATAATAAAAGTTTTTTTTTTTACGGGACTAGATGTAACTATTTTAGGCTTTGCAAAGGCATGAAGCCTTTTCTACAAATATGCAAGCAACTTTGTCATTGTTGGGAAAGCAGCCATAGGCAGTACATGAAGCATGAGTGTGGCTGTGTTTCAATAAAACTGTTAACAGAAATAGGTGGCCCATGGGCTGTAGTTTGCCATCCCCTGTACTGTAGCAAGCATCTAATGACCTGGAAAGCAGCAGGAGTCATTATTACTGTCTTCAAGATAGTTTAAGTATTTTGCTTCCTTGCAAAAACCAAGGCCTAGCAGCCCTTCTCCAGGAAACTTCCATCAGAGGATAAGCCTTCCTGCCCTATGGTATCCAATGGAAGGAATGGGGATGTCTGTTCCTAGTCCTGTAGCATTGTAGCAACTTTGTATTATCCTTAGAAGAACAGAGACAAGAGTTACTCAAATTATTTCCTGTAAGTCTTAAATTTCTCATAGAACCTGGGTTGAAACAGGCAAGAATGGTCACTTTATCAAATCTGAAGCACAGACCAGGCAGTTTTGATTTGTAGAGGCTCTTGGAATACAAGTACTGATCAAGTCGACCAAACTCTTTATTTGAAGACAGGACAAAATAAACATGAACATTTGTCTTTTGCTTCTGGTTCACAGACTTGCCTTCTCACTAGATTAAGCAGAAATATTAAAATGTAAAAAACATAAGCCCCAAGTGGAGCTTGTGCATGTGGGGGTTGCTGAGAGGAATAAATACATTTTCAAAAAGTGAATGCTTTTTTAGTAAAGGTTTCCTATATTGATTTTTTAAATTTAAATTTTTATATACTTATTTTTATACTTTCATTGGTGCATTATAATTATACATCATATTGAGGTATAGAGTGATAGGAGTATACATGCACACAACACTTGGTGCGTTTCCTTCCAGATTCCACCCCATTCCCTCCCCTTGCCCGTACATGTCATTGAGATTGGCATTTGCTAAAAGTTATGACTATGAGGAGTGGGTGTTTGCATAGCAGAGAGGAAGTGAGGGGCAATTTGTGGTTGTGGGGTCTTAGGGACTCAAATGCAGGGTCTACCCCCATAGTAACAGGGGATGAGAGCCTAATAATATTGTATGGCTTCATTCTTATTCAAGAACGCCCTGTGGTGTTTCAGGTCCTACTCTGGAATAATTTAGAACAATAATCCTATTATCATAGGTTATGGCTTCCAAAAATGAATTTTGCCTCCACTCAAAACTGAAAGACCCCAACTTGGGATTGGAAACGACTTAGTCCCCAACATTTTGGAATTGTAAACAACTTCGTAAAGCCACAGTGACATAAACAGCTCCTGAGTCATTTCCCTCGCAAGGTGAGGCATGAAGGCTGCAATGTGAAGGCAGCTGTGCTGAGCTGGGAGAACACAGGGCTTCCTGCTCTACTCCATCTCTCCGTACCATCCTGTGCTTTTGTAAAGGACTGCTTCACTAAACTTCAGTTTCCTCATCTCTAAAGGCTATAAAATATTGTCTTGCCACAGGAGAGAGGCATAAATGACATATCATATCTGCAAACTGCCTCCTTTAATATTATCTCCTTGAGGTAGAGTATTGTTCAAGATATGAATGAAGCCACACAGTCATAACCCTGAAAGGTATGTCAGTGAAATGAAGGAAACTGAGGGCAGAGAAGTCCAGAAATGTTACAGTTCACAGAAAAAGGCCTGGTCTCATACATACCTTTCCCTATTCTACTACATAGTCTCCTAACAATCAAATACAACTAATGTATTTAATTGTTCACATCTCTACCTACTAAGGATAGAATGACTATTGTTTTAAAGTACTAAAACAAAAATTAGAACCATTACACACAACTCATTTAAGAGCACCATTGTTTATCTTTTCTGACAAAGACCTAGCCTTCTGATTTCTAATGAGGGAATTTTTCTATGTTATTATTCAAACTCCTAGCTATCAAGGTCATTCTTTGTACATATTTTATATTTAAAAAGTACAAAGGAGCAGTAAATAAAAATTATTATAAATTTCAAAGAATTAAGTTGTGCATAATAAATAAATCATAACTGTCAACTGGAAAAATAAAAAAATGAAATAATATGTATATACAGCTCAATAGTTTTGTTTTTAAGCATCAAGAGGGTTATTTAAAATAGGGCACATTTTATTAAATGGGATGCTTTCAAATTGGTCAACATGTATTGCCTGAAATGTTTCATTATGCAGTACAACATGTTTATTCAGGTGAAAGTATACAGAATATTGCATATCTCTAAATGCATTGATCTAAATGCAAATGCAGTTAAATGTAAAATCCAACCTCAGTGTCATTTGGTATTACATTATGCCATCAAAATTTAGAGGTATTCTTTTTCATTTCTTAACATAGAAATCCAGAAATCAAGAGCAATTCTAAAAAAAAACTTGCAAAAATAGAGGTAGAATGTTTGAAATTCATATGCACAAATCATTTAGAAGGTTTTTAGCAGGTATAGAAAATAACCATATTCAGGTTGTGACATGGTTATTAAAAAAACAAACAGGTTTGATAGTTTCTAGAGACTAGGATCATAGAGAATTTAAAGGTAAAAGAAAGGCAAGTAACTTTGGATCTTTATTTTACCCAGTTGTAGGTCTGACCAAGTTGCTTTCTACCAAATTCATTTAACCCAAACAGTTCTAGGGCTAATTGTATGCAACCTGAAAGGTAGCAAATCTTCTTTCTCTTCTAATCCTATTTGGTCATAATTGTATTCACAGTCTCATTGCTCTATTGCCACAAAATAATGTCATAATGTATCTCAATAAATGCAGCAATTTTGCAATCTGGGCATGGTAGTTCAATGTGACCATTTCATTTGTCTTAGACCATTTGGGCTGCTGTCACAAAAACTCATACACTAGATGACTGTTCAAAACCACTTATTCCTAATTCTGGAGGTTGAGAAGTCTAAGATTAAGGGGCCACAGACTCAGTGTCTGGTGAGGCCCAGCAACCTGGTTCTTGGCAGGCACTTTCCCCCTGTGTCTTCACATGGCAGAAGAAGTAAGGGAGCTCTCTAGGGACCCTTTATCAGTCCCATTCATGAGAGTTATATCCTCCTGACCCAATCATTCCAAAAGGTCCTGCCTTCTAATTCTATCACTTTGGTGGTTAGGATTTCAATGTATTAATTTGAAGGGAACACAACAATTTAGTCCATACCATCTTTTATGAATAAGAATACTAAAATCTAGTAAGTCTAAATTGTCTTATCTATGATCCCAATAGTAGATTAAATCCAAGATCAGAATCCATGCGTTTGGTGTCCCAAATGTCCTGCCTTTAACATTATCTCCTTGAGGTAAAGTATCATTCAATGTATCAGTGAAACCATAGGGCCATGACACCGAGAGGTATGTTAGTGCAACGAAAAAAAGTGAAGGCGGAGAAGTCCAGAAATATTATGCCATACGGTTAAGAGAAAATGTCAGGGCCTGGACTGGCACATAGACTGTTCCCTTTCCCCATTCTATTACATAGTCTCTCAGCAATCAAAGACAGTTGATGCCATCCCAATGCACTGGGTTATACCATATATATAAGTACAAAGCTGTAAACGAGTCACTGGTTCCTAATGGGTAACTTTACACTTCCTTTGTTAGCTGCATTAACAATTTTATGTCACTTGAAGCATATTTTTTTAATGGCAATACAAAATAAAGTCTTATTAGTCAGAATGAGGTAATATTGAAAAGAAATCGGCCTATCCTAGCCAGCTGGCTGAGTATGCCTGCCATGTCTCTACTGTCTATAGCAAGTAATTTTACTTACTGGAAATTTCTGGCTAACTCATATGATGAGCTAAATGTACTTTACAGTTATTTTGGATAGTGAATGACATTTTCCATTTGGAAAAACATAGTATTAAGAAGAATTTCTGATAGAACAATAAGATTTATGTCTTAGTTGTACATGTATACAATCTAAATATATTAACTTTTGTTTCCTGAAGAGTATTACCATATATTAGGATAAATATTTTGCAAAATAGCTGAATATCAGCAATTTCATAATGTTTAACATAATAGTAAAACAAAGTGGTTCACATCATGGGATCTGGTTACAGAAGCTCAAAGTCAAATTCTGGTTATATCACTTAGAATTGTTACATGATATTAATAGGATTATTGGGAACAAATCCTTATAAAATTAGAATCTTAGGACTAATCATAGAGTAAGTGCTGAAGAAATGCTGATTGTGATGGTTGCCACTGCTGCTGCTGTATGTGAAATGAAGTAAAATAAATGAAAATAATAGAATGAGCCAAGGGGATGTTTGAAGTATTAAGAATTGAATTTGAGGAGGGAAAGGTATCCCAGCAGTGGAAATAGTCTGGGCAAATATAGGGAGAGGTGAAACAGGAACCTGTGTTTAGGGGACACATGATTCACTACAAGAGTATGAAATATGAGATAGGGAGGAAGGAGTAGGAAATAAAATTTTACAGGGAAATAGAGGGATAGACTGGGAAGAACTCATAGGCCAAGTTAATGTTCTTCAGTTTTTTTTTTTTTTTTTTGGTTAGAAAGTCTTTCCAGTTTGTCTAGGAAGGAAATGATGATTAGTTTAAGTGAGATAGGCCATGTATAGAAAGACATATGATCTCACTCATAACTCATATGTATAATCTAAACAACTTTATTTAGCAGAAGTATAGAGTAGAATGCTCAGTGGTAGAGCACTTGCCTAGTATGGATAAGGCTTTGGGTTCCATCCCCAGGACTGAAACAAAACAAAACAAAACAAACCTTCCCAACCCCCCCCAAAAAAACCTGAGAAATTTTTATTTATACAAATATATATTTTATGGCCGGGCGTGGTGGCGCATGCTTGTAATCCCAGTACTTTGGGAGGTGGAGACCGGAGGATCCGGGTTCGCGGCCGGCCTCAGCTCTCTCTCTCTCTCTCTCTCTCTCTCTACCTAGTGAGGCCCTCCGCAACTTCGTGAGACCCGGTTTCAAAATAAAGTATAAAAAAATAGGGCCGGGGGTGTAGTGCCGAGGTAGAACACCCCCGGTTCAATCCCCGGTACCGCAAACAAACAAACAAACAAATATATATTTTATGTATTATATAGATTTTAAATATATTTTGTAAATATATACTATGTTAAATATAATTTTAATATTCAAATGTATTATTTATAAATATGATTATATATCTGTTATATTATACTTAATACTATTATACTATATGTTATAAAATGTATTTTAATATATTAGGTATGAATGCAAATATATGCAATTGGAAGTAGCATTGCAGACTATGTATTTTCAGTTAATGAGTTCTCATTAGCATCATTTGAAACATATTCTACAAATTGTTTCTTCTGCTGAGTTTCTCTCTGTGTCATTTGTTGTGCATCCTGGTGACTAGTTTGATTCATAGTATTTGGCAAAATGTACTAGGGCAGTGCTGGACCTGTGGCAAAGAAAGGCTAATTGATAAGATACCAAATAGACCTTGGTTTTCTAGACATATATATCATAGTAATCAGAACAATCTTACAAAAAATAATATCATCTGTTGATTCCACCAGTGTATTGACCACAGCAGAACTGACTATTGAAAGAGTAACATATATGTGAGGGAAGATGAAAATCTATTAATAAATGCATGGATGATCAGAAATATCACATGAAGTACAAAGAACATCTTAAACTACATCTTCAAATGAAGCCAAGGAGGCACAAAATGTTTTGAGAAAGTTGTGCTTGACCTAGATGTTCAGACCCTATAGTGGCCTGTAGAACATGGACATTACCAGTGTGAAGTCTGTGCTAATCAACTACCTTGCAGCTTTGAATCTCTCATCTCCTTAAGGGAATGGTTAGCATGCTCATTCTCAATGTTTATTTATTTCCTGGTTCT
>PVJS01017849.1:0-35634 GCA_004027185.1 Glis glis | reverse complement strand
ATGATGATGGTGATGATGATGATGGTGATGATGATGATGATGGTGATGATGATGGTGATGATGATGGTGATGATGGTGATGATGATGATGATGATGATGATGCACTGCAATGGATCATGGTGAGTACCACAAAACAGTTGGGCAGAACACACCATTATGGAGCTCCTGGGGCCCTGGGAATAGCTTCCTGGGAGAGCTAAATCTTGAAGGCTACGGGGGATTTGTCAGGCTGTGGAGTGGGGAGGAGGCTCCAGGTTGAGGAAAGAGCACAAACAAAAGCCCTGGGGTGAGCAGTGGAGGGGGACAGGCACAGGCGTGTGCAGGGTGTGGAGAAGGGGAAGGCGTCGGCAGTGGAGCGGGGTGGAAGACGCGCCGTACGTGTGCACACTTTGTCAGTTTGCTGGCAGGCCCTCTCCCTGGGGCTCTGATGGCTCACAGCAACAATAATAATAATAACCAACTGCCTCCCACCTGTCCAGCAGCCAGTGTGTGCCCAGGATTCTTTTTTTTGGGGGGGGGGTACTGGGGATTGAACCCAGGGGCGTTCTACCTCCGCGCTACACCCCCGGCCCTATTTTTTATACTTTATTTTGAAACCGGGTCTCACGAAGTTGCGGAGGGCCTCACTAAGTAGCTGAGGCTGGCCACGAACCCGGATCCTCCGGTCCCAGCCTCCCAAGTACTGGGATTACAAGCGTGCACCACCACGCCCGGCTCTGTGCCCAGGATTCTAAAGCAGCCCTCACCTGAGGGTCATGACAACCGACCTGATTGATTATGGATCCCTGTTGGCCTGGCTGTTTGTCTCCACAAAGCCCAGATCACCAAGTAAGAACATAATCAGTGTTCAGAGGGTTGTAGACGCCCGAGGACTCCAGCCAGTGAAGCCTTATGTGGTGTCCGAATCTGTCTTCAGGTCACAGAGGCTGTGGCAGCTGACCAATGTGGGGCTAAGCTGCAGGGTCTCTTCCTGATGCAACAAAAATCAGAAGCCATTGAAAAGTGGCCATAGTGTCAGGCATGGTGGTGCATGCCTGTAATCCCAGTACTTGGGAGGCTGAGACAGGGGGACCACCGGTTCGAAGCCAGCCTCAGCAACTCAGTGAGGCTCACATCAACTTAGCGAGACCCTGTTTCCAAATAAAAAATGAAATAGGGCTGAGGGTGTGGCTCAGAGGTAGAACGCCTCGGGGTTCAATCCCTAGTACCACAAAAAAAAAGAAAGAAAAGTGACAATAGGTAGTATTAATAAAGGATAGTGCTGGAGTCCAGGTCGGTAACAGAGCACCTGCCTATCATGAATGAGGCCCTGGGTTCTATCCCCAACACAGAAAGAAAGAGAGAAGGAATGAGGAAGGGAAGGGAAGGGAAGGGAAGGGAAGGGAAGGGAAGGGAAGGGAAAGAAAGGAAAGGAAAGGAAAGGAAAGGAAAGGAAAGGAAAGGAAAGGATGGCGCTAACTGAGCACTTCCTGTGTACCCAGCATTGTGCCTGGGGTTTCTGTGGATTATCTCATTACGCCTCCTCCCCCTGCCGATCCCCCCTACCCTCTGCACCAGGACAGTCTAACAATAAAAATATTTGCACCCATTTTCCGGAGGCCAACACTGAGGTCCAGTGAAACAAGGGCTGTCCGGGAACCCCGTGGCTTGCTCCTGACAGACTGTGCTACAAAGGACAGCAGGTATGGTGCTGGGCTGCCACCTCCATCCTTTTGAGATGGGACCCACACAGAATCCACAGAACATGTAGAACAGAGCTCAGTGATCAAGTGTCCTGGTTCCCCATTCTTAGGGGGGAACTGCACTGAAGCGGGGACCACCCGTTTGCCTGACTGGACGTTGGCCCCCTGCAGGGCCGCAGCTGGACATTGGGGGTAGGTGGGCTAAGCCTTCACTCACCCCGCTAACCAGTGAGCCAGGCACGTTGAGGAGTCAGCAATGCACAGGATGCTGCCTGGAATGGCTGACGTCATAGGGAGACGGCAGAGTTGAAGTCCGGAGGGCCTCCTGTGCTGGCAGCATGCCTCAGTTTAACCTGAAGGCAGTGGGGAGCCACCGAAGGGCTTAGAGAGAGGAGAGACCTGGCCAGACTTGGGTTTGATTAGAGAGCCCAAGACTGGAGGTATAAGGGCAACAGAGGCTGGGAGACATCAAAGAGGCTTTGAGGCCAGTGGCAGTAGAGATAAAGGCATCAATTGGCCCACACAGTGGCACACGCCTGTAATCCCAGTACTTGGGAGGCCAAGATAGGAGGATCAAAAGTTCAAGGCCTGTGCACTGTAATTTAGCAAGACCTTGTTTCAAGATAAAAAAATAAAAAGGTCTGGGGTATAGCTTAGAGGTAGAGCACCTCTGGGTTCAATCCCCAGTACTATAAAAAGGGGGAATCCATTAGGGGTGTTGGCCTCTGCACCCCTCCCTGCCCCTACTTCAAAGCTGGAGCCACCAAGATTCTCTGTCCACTCATCTGCTGACATGCCATTGTCCCAAGGAGTAAGCCAGGGAGGGAGGCTCAACACACAGGGAAACTGAGAGGGGCAGCTCTCTGCGGGACTGATTCTCACCTTGATGCACTTAAAACCATAAATTTTATGATAGATTAGTTCCTATTACAAAGAACAGCAATAATCTGGGTGCAGTGGCACATGCCTGTAATCCCAGTATTTGTGAGGCTAAGACAGGAAGATCACAGGTTCAAGGCCAGCCTCAGCAACTTAGTGAGGGCGTCAGCAACTTAGTGAGACCCTGTTTCAAAATTTAAAAAATAAAATAGAGCTGGGCGTGGTGGTGCACACTTGTAATCCCAGTACTTGGGAGGCTGAGACCAAATAATCCGGGTTGGCGGCCAGTCTCAGCTACTTAGTGAGGCCCTCTGCAACTTAATGAGACCCTGTTTCCAAATTAAAAATAAAATAAATTTGGGGGTGTATCCCAGAGATAGAAGGCCCCTATGGGTTCCATCCCCAGTACCATAAAATAATAATGATGATGATGATGATGATAATAATAATAATAATAATAAATAAAATAGGACTGGGAGACTAGCTCAGAGGTAGAACGCACCCAGTCCAATCCCCCATACCATAAAATAAATAAATAAACAAACAGGGCTGAGGGTGTAGCTCCGAGGTAGAATGCCCTTCGGTTTAATACCCAGTACCAAAGGAAGAAAACAAAAAATACAAAGAATATCAGTAAAGCAGGTTCTCAGCTGAAGGAATTAACACCTTGGCTTTTGAGGCCCCTGGGACCCCTCCTGGTGACATGCCCCAGTCCTCCTTAGAACAGCCAGGATTTTCTTTCTTTTTTTTTTCTTTTTGGTACTAGGGATGGAACCCAGGGGCATTTTATTTTGAAACAGGGTCTCACTAGGTTGCTGAGGGTCTCACTAAGTTGCTGAGGCTGGCCTCGAACCTGCGATCCTCCTGTCTCACCCTCCCAAGTACTGGGATTACAGGCGTGCGCCACCATGTCCGGCTTATATGTTTATTTGTGGCATGTTTTTTCAGTCATTATTACGTTGGCACATGTAGCTGTAGTTTATTCGTTTTCATAGCTATTCACAAAGTTTTCGATTGTTAGCACAATTGACATTTTGGACCCAATAAGTCTTCATTGTGTGTGTGTGTGTGTGTGTCCGTTGGCAGCCGCACCGGTACATTGGAGGATCTATATCAGCATCCCTGGCCTCTACCCAGTGGACAGAAGTAGCACGCCCCAGATTTTGGATTTCAGGAGGATTCAATCCAGGGACATTCTACCTCCGAGCTACATCCCCTGTCCTTTTTATTTTTTATTTTGAAACAGAGTCTCACTAAGTTGCTGAGGCTGGCCTCGAACCTGTAATCCTCCTGTCTCAGCCTCACAAGTACTGGGATGACAGGTGTGTGCCACCACGCCCAATTCCTTCTCCCAGTCTTTGAGTGTATGTGTGTGTGTGGGGGGGGTTACTGGGGATTGAACCCAGGGGCATTCTACCTCAGAGCTACATCTCCAGGCCTTTTTATTTTTTGTTCTTTTTTTTTTTTTGTGTGTGTGTGTGTGTGTGTGGTACTGGGGATTGAACCCAGGGGCATTCTACCTCCGAGCTACACCCCCAGCCCTATTTTTTATTCTTTATTTTGAAATAGGGTCTCACTAAGTTGCGGAGGGCCTCACTAAGTAGCTGAGGCTGGCCGCGAACCCAGATCCTTCTGTCTCAGCCTCCCAAGTACTGGGATTACAAGCGTGCGCCACCACGCCCGGCTTCATTTTTTGTTCTTGAAACAGGGTCTCACTAGGTTGCTGAGAGTCTCCTTGAACCTGCAATCCTCCTGTCCCAGGCTTCCAAATACTGGGATTACAGGCGTGTACCACCATGCCTGGCTCCTTCCCCCAGTCTTAAAAACCAAAATTATATCTCCAAATAATGACAAATATCTCCAGATATTGACAAAATTGCCCCTGGTTGAGAACATCAGCTACCTCTTATCATCGTATACATATACTACCTTGACTTCCCCTCTCTGCTGGTGAAGGGCATGTTTCTGTTTGCTAGAACCAGCAGTGCTGCTGTGGACATCCTTGTACGCGTGTCTGGACGCACATGAGCGTGAATTTTGCAATGGCTGAGTCCTCCGGCTGCGCACAGAGCTTCAACTGGACCAGGCCCGTCTGCTTTCCAAAGAAGCGCTAACACTCACTCCCGCCAGCAGGGTACTGAACACTTGGTGTTGTCACCCCTGGCAAACCGCCCTGCTCTTCCACATCCCCCTCTGTCTCAGAGCACAAGTGAAGCTCAGACCACACTCCATACGCGAGGGACCCAGTGTATTAGGGAAAAGAAGAAGAGACTAGTTTACCCACTTGCAATTTATTTGAAATGTTTGTATTTATTAAATTGATGCTTTCCCACATGCACAAATAGAATGCAACGTGATTATGCTGCTTATAAGATAATTACAGGGTTAACTTAGGTGATAAGTTCCAGGCTCCAGACACACAGTCTTTGAACCTGGCTGGGTATCTCTGTGGCTGTTGGGAGCCAGACCTTCCGCATCACACACCTCTGAGCCACACCTGCCTGGCTCACGACCTGTGCCTGCTCTGTGTGCCAGGCCTTGAGGTTGCCCCGGGCCCAAGGTGCAGCCGGCAGTGCCACCCTGCCCAGCCCCTCCTGCCCATGTGGACATCTGAGACCCGTCTCCTCTGGTGCCTGAATATTTCATGCAGGGAGGGTAGAATGAAAGTCGCAAAGACCTTAATTGTTAATGTGTCTTCTTCTGGCTGCAGGCCCAGCCCTGCCAGCCCCCTCGTGTTTGATGTAAAAGCCATAACAGTAATTCCTTGTATAAGCCAGGCCTTGTTACGA
Organism: Glis glis; assembly: GCA_004027185.1. Taxonomy (NCBI): domain Eukaryota; kingdom Metazoa; phylum Chordata; class Mammalia; order Rodentia; family Gliridae; genus Glis; species Glis glis. The sequence continues at coordinate 30,284 of PVJS01017849.1, read as the reverse complement.
CCTGCGGTGGGTGAGGCTGGGCTTATTTTTTATTTTGAAACAGGGCCTTGCTAAGTTGCTGAGGTTGGCCTCGAACCTGTGATCCTCCTGTCTCAGCCTCCCAAGTACTGGGATTACAGGCATGCACCACCTGGCTAGATGCTTTCATAGTTAAACATACACACACACACACACACACACACACACATACACACACTCACTGGGCATGGTGGCACATGCCTGTGATCCCAGCAACTGGAGAGGCTATGGCAGGAGGATTGCAAGTTCGAGGTCAGCCTGAGCAACTTAGCGAGATCCTGTCTCAAAAAATAAAAAGGGCTGGGAGTGTGGCTCAGTAGTAGAGTGCTTGTGGTACTGGGGATGGAACCCAAGGATTCTCTACCACTGAGCTACAGCCCCAGCCCTTTTTATTTTATTTTGAGACAGGGTTTCACTAAGTTGCCCAGGCTGGCCTTGAACTTTCAATCCTCCTTCCTCAGCTTCCCTAGTGGCCGGGATTATAGGCATGCACCACCATGCCCAACCACAGCTTAATCTACTTTTAATCATCACCAAACCCTTGAGCAACTGTTAACTAAGAAATGGATAAAGCTTTCCCTGGGGGCAGAGGCAGAGGAGGTGGGAGTGGATGGGCTAAGGGAGCTGACGCCGCCCCTGCAGGACCATGGGAAGGCCATAGAAATGTCTGGAATCAAGCCATCAAAAAGTAAGCACGTGAACATCTTACTCAGTAGTGTGGAAGCCAAAACCAGAGAGAAGAGCCAAATGTGGAAACTGGTTGCCCTGGGCAGTGGGAGGAGGGGGAAGGGACAGGGAGCCATTGAATTGATTTCTTTCACTTAAGTATGTGCATTATTTTGTTTACCAAAAATATATAATTTGTTTATTTTTATTTATTTTTATTTTTTATTTATTTTTATTTTTTTTATTTTTTTTGCAGTACTGGGGGTTGAACCCAGGGGCATTCTACCTCCGGGCTACATCCCCAGTCCTATTTTTTATTCTTTATTTTGAAACAGGGTCTCACTAAGTTGCAGAGTAGCTGAGTCTGGCCGCGAACCCGGATCCTCTGGTCTCGGCCTTCCAAGTACTGGGATTACAAGTGTGCGCCACCATGCCTGGCTCCATGCTTCATTTGACTGTCCAGTTTCTTTTCCTCATATTTAGTCACAAATTCCACTGGGCATGGTGGCGCAGGCCTGTGATCCCAGTACTTGGGAGGCTGAAACAGGAGGATTGCAGGTTCAAAGCCAGCCTCAGCAACTTAGGAGACCCTCAGCAACCTAGCGAGACCCTGTTTCAAAATAAAAAGAGCTGGGGGAGCTGGGCGTGGTGGTGCGCGCTTGTAATTCCAGTACTTAGGAGGCTGAGACAAGAGGATTGCAGGTTTGAGGACAGCCTCAGCAAATAGTGAGACTCTCATCAACCTAGAGAGACCCTGTTTCAAAATAAACTAGGGCTGGGGGTGTAGCTCGGAGGTAGAATGCCCTGGGTTCAATTCCCAGTACCAAAAAAAAAAAATCACACATCCGCCCTTGCTGGGCCCTCTACCCAGTGCCATGAAAGGGCCTGGTGGACTGGCAGAAGCCTGCTGTGGAGTACCAGGCCTCTCCCACGTGGCAGTAATTCAGCATATTAATGGCAAAGATGGCGCTGGCGAATTCCTCAGGGGGAGGTCCCGCAGGTAGTCCCACCTAGCCTCAGGAGGGCTGTGATAGGTAGTTACCTCCTTCCGTGCTCATAGACGACAGGCGTCTCTACCTATGATAGATCACAGGGGGTCGTGGTGCCACACCCTACTAATTGCGAACTTCCTGTATTGCCTCTACTATAAAAGAGAGATGTGCTTTCTAATAAACGAGATCATGCAAGACAAATCTCCCGGTCAGAGGTATGGTTATTTTTCCAACCGTCCGGCGTCTGCCCGCCCCCCCCCCCCCGTCAGCTTCGCATCTCTCTCGGGTTGGTCCTGACACGCCCTCAGCATCAGGAGGAGCATTTTGCCAAGCAGGTGGGAGGTGGGATGCCCAGTGAAGGGGGTATCACTGGCTGTACCCACTGAGCTGCATGAAGATGCGGCATCCTGGGAACCCCAAAACTGCATCCTGGGAGGCCGAGAGAGAGGCAGTCAGGGCTGTGGACAGGCTGCGTGGTGGACACGTGGAAGGTGACGACGGCCCGCTCCCTCCTGGACTCTGCATTTCCATCTTCCCTCCGTGGCCACCAGGAGAGGTGCGTGGGCCGCGGCTTTGAGATCCCTCCTGTAGCCTGGTGTCGCCCAAGCCCACGCCTCCTGCCAGCACCCTCCATGTTCCCGCAGCCCCACCCACTCAGCCAGGAACCCGCTGTCCCCAGCAAGACCTTTGCCTGGCCTTTCCTTCTTTCCAGAAGCTTCTCTGCAACTCAGCACAGCTGCGTCCCTCGGGTGTCTCCTCTCCACAGGGGTCTGCCAACATGGGGACCAGCATGGGTGTTCAGAGCAGAGGCCCAGACACCCCCAGGAACAGCGCAGGCTCTTGGTGACCAGAGAGGGCAGGGGAACACACGCCCGTGCACAGGGTGGCTGGGTTCTCCTTAGAGCCGCTCCACTTCCCTCCCAAGGGCCTGGACAGGGCCCAGCTGGGCTGGGTGGTGGAGAGGACCCTGCAGAAGTGTCACACCTAGGCCTTCAGTTGGCAGCGTTGGCCTCAGACATCCTCAAACAGCCCATGTGGCCTGGGGCTGGGCAGGGAGTAGAGAGAGGACCACGTCGTCATCGGTGACAGTGCCTCACCATGCCAGGCACTGGGGGACCCGTCCACCACCTCACCATCCCTCCTAACACCCGGACTCTGGCCCTGGGCTCAGTCCATTTTATGGATGCCACAACTAAGACTGGGTTTTGAATCCATGCATCCTTTTTTTGTGTGTGTGGTACCAGGGATTGAACCTAAGGTCATTCTACCTCCGAGCTCCCTATTTTTTATCCTTTATTTTGAAACAGTTGAAGTGCCAAGTTCGTGATCCCAGTAAAGACCACCAGGAGCCGATTCCGATGCAAAACACACGAGGGTCCTTTATTCAAGTTCGAGCTTGGGCTCCTAACGTGCACCAACGCAGTGGTCACAGGGAGAAGCCCCTTGTTCTCCGAGAACAAAGCTTTTATCCCTTAAGGAGGCAGCCCACCCCACCTTTAAGCTGATTGGTCAGGCCTGCAGTACCTTTCTCAGGAATGTCCAGGATGGGGGGGGGGCCTGCTGACTCTGGTCAGAGTGGCCTTGCCCAAATTATCTGGAATTCTAGACCCAGGTGTGCTTGACACCGATTAGCTGTTTCTAGGGGTTGCTAGGGACAAGATCAGATTAGCACACTTAATAGTTTCTAGAGGGTATGGGGCAACAGGCTATAGAAACTTAACTTCTAGAAAAACAGATACTTAGGCCTATCCTACTTAAAGCTTTAACTAAAGCCTGTCATGGCTTCACTTTGGTTCTTCACAGGGTCTCACTAAGTTGCGGAGGGCCTCACTAAGTAGCTGAGGCTGGCCGCGAACCCCGATCCTCCTGTCTCAGCCTCCCAAGTGCTGGGATTACAAGCGTGCGCCACCACGCCCAGCTCATGCATCCTTGAAGTGGTGATTGAAGCGGCGTTTCGCATACCTGCCTGATGAGTGGGTGGGAGCTTGTTAGTGGGGTCCCCTCTGTGGATTGGTCTGTTCCTGGTGCCGAGATGGGGGGCTGGGATGCGGAGGTTCAGGCCTCCCGGGGTGAGGTGAGGAAGCCAGGCCCAACTCACAGCCCTGGTTCACAACCCAGTAACGGTTAACCCTGCAGACTTCCCGCCTGCTCCCCCTCTGCTGGGCACCACGGTTGCGCCCAGGCCTGGAGTATTCTAAATCACTCCCGTGGGGACAGGCTTTGTTTTCCTGTTGGATTGTTTCCTCGGGACAAGTTCCCAGAAGTGGATTCCTGAGTGGAAGGCCCACTGCTTCCCGCTCGGGCCTGGGAGGAGGATCCAGCTTTTCTCCAGCTTCAAGGAGTGGCGGCCGGCAAATCCCGCCTGGCATTAGGAGGAAAATGACAGCTCTGGCCCTTCCTGTAAGCGCTAATTACTGGCTTGACGCATCCGTGTCCACGGCTGTCAGGGCGATGAGGGCCCAGGTGACTCCGCGCCAGCTTTCTGGGACCCGCCTGGGTTGCTCAATCAGCTGTGATGGTTTTACTCCGTGGAGGTCACAGGAAGCAAGAAGCCATCCCTGGGCTTTCCAGGGAGGCAGGTCTGTCAGCAGCTTTGAAAAAAGTCAGAAAAGAGCTTGAAACCCAGCGACAGATAATCCCTCACCCTCCAGACAACAAAGGGCTGGCCCCGCCCGCGCCCTGACCCGCTGGACGGGAATGGCCGGCTGAGGGGCAAGGAGGCCCTTAGCCAGACACCCACCCCAGCCCAGCAGCCCGGGGCTGGGTCCCTGGCTTGATCCAGTGCTGATGGGCTGGGGGAGGGGTGGCCCCTTCCTCCTCCCAGGGGGGCCACAGCTGTCCTTTTGGATGGCCATCACAGGAGGGGAGGTGGCCGCAGAAGGCAGGGTAGGGGGAGCTGTGGACATCACCCTGGTGGGCGCAGGAAGGCTGGATTTCAGCACTCCTGGGTAATGGGGCCTGCGGTGGGGGCCAGCCCTCCAGGGCCCACCTGTGGAGCATTGTGGACCTGCCCCCCTGGAAACAGCCTCTACCTGGAGCTGCGGGAGGCAGGCCTGTGAGGCTGGCTTCTCAGGGTTCAGCAGGTCCCGCGGAGCAGGCCCCACTGGGCATGCTGCCCCAGCAAAACCACGAATTCTCCAAGGGCAGGGTCCGCCCTGCTTCAGGCTCCAAGTAGTGAGTTCCCTGTCCCTGGATATGAACAAGCGAAGGCAGCTCGGCCATCTCCCAGAGGGACAGGGAGGGCTTGCTGTGAGGGGATTCTGTGGGCTGAGTGCCCGCCCAGTCACACTTAACCACTATTCACCCTGCTCTATGGGTTATGCCTACTTTGCAGCTGAGGAAACTGAGGCACAGGGGCTCAAATGGCTTGCCCAGAGATATGATGGTAGCTGACTCCTTCATGAGTCATCATGATTTTTTTTTTTTTTTTTTTTTTTTTTTTTGTCTGTGGTACTGGGGATTGAACCCAGGGGCATTCTACCTCAGAGCTACACCCCCAGCCCTATTATTTATTTATTTATTTATTTACTTATTTATTTATTTATTTATTTATTGGCACCAAGGATTGAACCTAGGGACATTCTATTTCCAGGCTACATCCCCAGCCCTATTTTTTATTCTTTATTTTGAAACAGGGTCTCACTAAGTTGCAGAGGGCCTAAGTAGCTGAAGCTGGCTCTGAACCTGTGATCCTCCTGTCTCAGCTTCCCAAGTACTGGGATTACAAGCATGTGCCACCACGCCTGGCTCATCGCGATGTATTAAGTGCCTGCTGTGTGCAGGGCCTCCTTGCTTCCGGAGCCTGCCTGTGGCCCTGTCTACCATTCATTGTCCAGGGCGCAGGGCAGGAGGGGCTAGCCCTGGCCCCAGCTGCCTGAAGCAGCTCTTCATGGGGAGATGGCCCTCTCTCCTCTCCAGGCAGCTGGAATGACCGTTCTTGTGTGGGGCCAGGGCCTTGCACATGGGGAGGCGCCCCCAGCCATTGTGCATGGGCTTAGGGGCTCCAGGTATCGTGGGCTCCATCCTGGTTCAGGAAGGCTGGCCGCCTTCTTCAGAGGACTCTCTGGAGCCATGACCTTGACACCCCATGGTCTCCGCATCCATCCAAGGTCCACTGGCCACAGGGGATTTTAGAGAACTTTCTGTGGCCCAGGAAACAGGTCTCTCCATCTTCATCTCAGGAGATTCACTTCTTATAGACAATTTGGGAGGGAAAACAAGTCCCTTGCTGACGACTTAGTTTGTGCAATTGGCCTTTTGCACCCGAGCACAGGTTATTCTTGCTCTCCCTGTTCAATTCCGTTCTGTGAGTCTCAGTCCCTCGTTCCACCTGCTGAGAGCTTCCCGGACATGGAATGTCCTCGTGGGCGTTGCCACTGGCGCATCTGACGATCAAGTCTGCGGCTCCATCCAGATACTTGACTGAAAAAGGCAGGGCTGAAGGCAGAGACCTGTGGCCCACCCTTAGAGACTCTGACCTGCCAAGTAGCATCTCTGGGTCACTCTGTCCAGGGAGTCGTGGCCTCTCCTTATTGCCCACATTTTCCATTCTGCCCAAAGGACGCATGAAGAGCTCGTTCCCCAGATGACGACTGTCGCGTCTCTGTGCCTCTGCCCATGGTGCACACGCCCTGTCCTTCATCCTCACTCGATGACTCCCATGTGAGTACACAGGTTTGTAAGTCCTTCTCCGTGCCCCCGGGTCCCCCAATCATAGTCCTGTGCTGGCCCCGAGTGCTACCTGCCTGGCTGCCCTTCTACCTGGTCCTGGGGACCCCAAAGCCCATCCAACCCAGGGCAGGGCATGCAGAGGGCCTACTGTGTGCTGTGCTGTTGAATGAGCCCAGGATTGGAGCCAGGCATGATGGTGCACACCTGTAATCCCAGTACTTGGGAGGCTGAGATAGGAGGATCACAGGTTCGAGGACAGCCTCAGCAAGTAGTGAGACTCTCATCAATGTAGTGAGACCCTGTTTCAAAATAAAAATAAAATAGGGCTGGGTGGGGGTGTGTCTCAGAGGTAGAATGTCCCTGGGTTCGATCCCCAATACCACACACACACACACAAAAAGAGCTCAGAGTTGGGGTTAACCATCTTGGGCACATGGCTGAACCTCTGAGCCTCAGTTTCCTCATTTGTAAAATGAGGGTCATGGCCACCTTAGAGGGCGGTAGTGAGGATCTCTGCTAGGTGCACAGTGCTGGGCCCTCCATGGGCTAAACCAATGACGTTAAAGAAAAAACCATTCCATGACCCTTGTTAAAGAGCGGCGAGGTTGACTTTATCCAGGACCATGGCGACAGGTAGGGGGTGCCGCAAGGCAGTCTTGGAGTGGGGCAGAGAGACTGGGTTCACCCCAAGTTCAGTGTGGGAATTTATACAGGGGAGCAGGGTGGGGTCACTCTGGGGGAAATTGCTGGATGGGATGGGAAATTGTGGATGGGAAATTGCTCAGAGGAAACCAGGAGACAGGGGGATTCCGGCTAAACTCACCTAACAGGATTGTTGCTGAAGGCAGGCCAGGCATCTCCTGGTGTGCCGGTATTGGAAAATTGCTCTGATATTAATTTCTAGTAAAATGTAAAAGGCAGTCATTCAGGCAGGGAGAGGCTGTAGCTCTGTACATTCCAAAAGCTCCCCTTCTCTTCTGCCCCTTTGTTCTAATGATTAACCCATAGTAAGAATGTAAAGACAATTGAAGCCTCTAGCCTTAGAAGCACACAGAGACTTAAGAGCACCATAGAGGCAGTTAACGCTTTAGCCCTAAGATCACAGTGCGCAGCCACATGGGCTGTAATCAGTGCCTCTGTTTCCCTCCTATTCTTTGTGACTTGGCCTCAGTATGAGAAAGGCAAACTCCATGTGTTACATCAAAATGCCCATAATTGATAGACAACCAATACAGCCCAGCACAATAGGGGTAAAACAAGGTAGATTAGTGACCTCTGTGCTTAGTAAGGGCACTTAGCAGACTAGAAGGCACCACCTGCCTAAGGAATAAGTTATGCCTAAGAAAGAAGTTACTAACTCATTGCCTTGGTAACGCTGATAAAACCATACCAATGTAAAAATTGTATTTAAGGGGCCAGGGTCCGAGGGAGGGGCAGAGTTCCACTTCCGGGCTCTCCAGCGTGTCTTCCAGGCACGCTGCTCTTCCTCTTCTCTTTTTCTATTTCCTACTGACTTTGTAATAAAATTTTGTTAAAGCTGCAACTGAGCTGCCTGTTAGTTTTTAATTCCTCTCTTCAGACGATCTGGGGGAAGATGGAGCTTGAGGAACCCGAGAAAATATGGAGGGTGATTGGCTGTGGAGGGTGGAGGTGCGGGTTCTTGCTACACTGACTTAACCCGGTTCTTTGCTGAAACTGGATTTTGAGTGTGTGTATGTGTGGTACTGGGGATTGAACGAAGGGACATTCTACCTCTGAGCCACACTCCCGGCCCTATTTTATTTTTTAGTTTGAAACAGGGTCTCGCTAGGTTGCTGAGTCTCGCTATATTGTCGAGGCTGTCCTCAAACCCGCGATCCTCCTGTCTCAGCCTCCCAAGTACTGGGATTACAAGTGTGTGCCACCACGCCCAGCTTTAAAACTAGATGTTATAAGAAAGTGCACAGATGAGCCTGTCAGAAGATTCCGAAGCCTGACTACAATTTGGCCAAGCAAGAATCTCTGCATCTGGAGTCCCGGGCTGAGATTGGAGGATGGCAGGTTCAGGGCCAGCCTCAGCAACTTAGTGAGACCCTCAACAACTTAGGGAGACCCTGTTTCAAAATAAAAAGGGCAGGGGTGTAGCTCAGAGGTAGAATGCCTCTGGATCAAATCCCCAGTACCAAAAAAGAAAAAGAGCCTTCGTCAATGGGCTGTGGTCCCAGTCTTCAAGTTCAAAGTCTGGCGGGGAGGACAGGAGACAGCAAGGGCCATAAACGAGACCAGTGTGCTGTGGGGACTTCCAGGGGACCAGACGAGCTGGGTGTAGGAGGGTCTTACTGTTTGTTTGTTTTTCAGTACTGGGGATTGAACCCAGGGGCATTCTACCTCCAAGCTACACCCCCAGCCTACATTTTATTCTTTTTATTTTGAAACAGGGTCTCACTAAGTTGCAGAGGGCCTCACTAAGTAGCTGAGGCTGGCCGTGAGCCTGCGATCCTCCTGTCTCAGCCTCCCAAGTACTGGGATTACGAGTGTGCACCACCACGTCCCTCTGGCAGGGGCTTTACTGTTGAGATGGGGGTGCGGCTGGGCTGCGCCTGAAGGGGACCTGCACTTAGAGAGGGGGAGGAGTTGGGAAAGGGCATCTGAGGGAGAGAGTCACTTGCACATGTACTGAGTTCCCTGCAGCTCTGCCAGCACTGGCTTTTATCATTTTAATGGTGTGTATGATTTAATAGGGTGTCATGATGTTTCAGCCTTTTTCTGCATATTCTTGAATGCCCATTACCCTTTAAGGCTGGCTCTGAGAGGACCTCGGCTCCTCATAGCAGGCGTCTGGGGAAATCAGCGCCCTTCAACTAGAGATTACGAAATGAGCTCAGTCCAGGAGTATTTGGGTGGTTTTTGGGAAGTAGATATTTGAGCCATGCTTGGAGGGGGAGGGAAAAGAGAACCCAGGCTGCTCACGTGATCTGTGATTTGCGTGGGGGGACTTTGCCTAGCTGCCCGGCCTGGCCCCAGGGGCTGCCCGGAATTCTGACACTCAGTGACCCTTCTAGAGACAAGGGCCTCTATTAAAATGTAAATATTTTGTCTGGGAGAAGGGATGCTTTGCTTTATTATTGAGGGAAAGGAAGATGAAAACCCACTTTAATTGAGGACCTACTGTGTGCCAGCAGCAGCTGCCACTCCCCCATTGTCTCTGGAGCCACAGGCAGCCTGGCAGGGCGGGGAGTTCCCTGGCTCTGCAGCTGAGAGAGTGGGACCTCGGGAGGCCCCTGGTCACCAAGAGCAGGATAAAGCCAGGACTGTGGTGGGAGCTGCCTGTCCACCCTTGCCCTGCCCTGGCCCGGGGCTGTTCCTCCTGCTGCATGGCTGTGGCCCCTGGCCCCTGGTGTGAGATAATGCAAGGGTTCTGGGGCACTGGGACATGCATTATTATTTTTTTATTATTATTTTATTATTGGTGGTGGTGCTGGGAATTGAACCCCTATTTTATTTTTTATTTGGAAATAGGATCTCACTAAGATGCTGAGGGCCTTGCTAAGTTGCTAAAGCTAGCCTCGAACCTGCAATTCTCCTGTCTCAACCTCCCAAGTACTGGAATTTCAGGCTTTTGTCACTACATTTGGCTGGGGCCTGCATTCGACAGCTGTCACCCCGCTAGCTGTGTGGCCTGAACCCTGCTAGCTGTGTGGCTTGAACAATTACTTGGGGCCTTGGCCTCCTCATCTGTGGGTGGGTGGCATTAGGGGTTGTGGTGGGGACAGATGAAAATATGAGAGTCAGCGACCCCAGTCAGGGGTAGTGGCAGTACTTGGGAGGCTGAGATAGGAGGACCGCAGGTTCGAGGTTAGCCTCAGCAACTTAGTGAGACCTTCAACAATTTAGAGACACCCTGTTTCAAGATAAAAAATAAAAAGGGCTGGTAGTATAACATAGAGGTAGAGTGCCCCTGGGTTCAACCCCCAGAATAAAAAGAAAGGAAGGAAGGAGGGAAGGAGGGAGGGAAGGAAGGAAGGAAGGAGAAGGGAAGGGAAGGAAGGAAGAAGCTGGGCATGGAGGTGCATGCCTATAATCCCAGTATTTGGGAGGCTGAGACAGGAGGATCACAGGTTCAAGGACAGCCTCAGCAAGTAGTGAGACCCTCAGCAATTTAGAGACACCCTGTTTCAAAATAAAAAATAAAAAAGGCTGGTGGTATAACACAGAGGTAGAGTGCCCCTGGGTTCAATCCCCAGTACAAAAAGAAAGGAAAGAAGGAAGGAAGGAAGGAAGGAAGGAAGGAAGGAAGGAAGGAAAGAAGGAAGGAAGGAAGGAAGCCAGGCATGGTGGTGCATGCCTGTAATCCCAGTACTTGGGAGGCTGAGACAGCAGGATCACAGGTTCGAGGACAACCTCAACAAGTAGTGAGACTCTTATCAACCTAGCAAGATCCTGTTTCCAAAAAAAAATAAATTGGGTTGGGGGTGTAGCTCAGAGGTAGAATACCCCTGGGTTCAATCCCCAGTGCCAGAAAAAGGAGGAGGGGAAGGAGGAGGAAGAAGAGGAGGAGGAGAGCGAGAGAGGAGAAAGTCGCTGACTCAGCACGGGGGCCAGGGCTCAGTAAAGCCAAATCCGGGTGTTCTTGTCCAGTCTCCCATGTTCAGCCACTGCAGCCCAGCTCCCTCCCAGGGGCTCCTGCTCCTCTGGCTTTGCAGCAGCAGGAGTGAGAAGTGGCCCCTCTCAGGCTCCATGTCCCCATCTTGAGGGCTGAGAGGAGAAGGCAGGCAGTGGCTTGAGTGTGCTCATGGGACAGTGGCTTCTGTCTGTCCCCGACGCCCTCGCCCTCCTCTCACCCCAGCCCCGCAGCTCACCCCACTCAGAGGCCAGATTCTGAATCCCCACTTGAACTTGTGACCTCTTGCCCCTCTCTGAGGCCAGAGGCAAACCCCTAGCCTGCAGCGTGCCTCGGTCACCCCATCTTTACACTGGGCGCCCATCAGGACCCATCTGGATGGAGCGCAGTTTGGAGAGATAATCAGCAGCCGGTCTGATGAGAATTCCAGAGTGCGGAGGAGGAAGTGGGTCAGCCACCGGCGCTGTCACTGCAGGAAGCGAACACGCTCGTCTGCCCAGGACCGGCGAGTGGGGCGGCCGCGGGAACGCGTAATTGTAGGTTTCCGTGGATGTTGGCTGGGTTCGCTCTAGAAGCATGCGACATCAGGGGGCAGCTTCCTGGGGCACCAGCTCGGACTCTGTCTCAGGCTGGGTTGGCCAGGACTCCGCCTGTGTGGCAGTCCCTGGGTTGGGCCTGCTGACTGTTAACCACCCCATCCCACTTTGCAGAGAGGGAAACTGAGGTGCAGGGAGGTCAAGTCACCGGCCTAAGATCCCTCGGGGTAGCTGGGACATGAGGCCAGGTCTGCCTGACGCAGGGTTTGGTCTCCTGCCCACAACACCAAAGCGCCTCCCACGATCATTACCATCATCACAACAGAACACCAAGAATAGTCATTGTAATTATTGTTATTATTATTATTAAGGGCCTCCAGGTCTGGGCGACTACATCATTGGGGCCAGGTGTCTGGCCGGTGCCCAGTAGGCAGGGTATTGTCCCCATTTGCCCCAGGAGCATGCTGAAGATACGAGGCCACCAGCTTGGTCGGCCCTGCAGGGGCCTCACCCCACCACCCCACCAATCCTGGGCTCCGGCAGCTTCTCCAGTGCCCACCTGGGTGCATTTGATGAATACAATGGTAGTTCATGGATGTGGATATTCGACAGTCAACACACTGATTTTAGAAAACACACACCACAGCCGGGCGTGGTGACACACACTTGTAATCCCAGTACTTGGGAGGCTGAGACAGGAGGATCACAGGTTCGCGGCCAGCCTCAGCTACTTAGTGAGGCCCTCTGCAACTTAGTGAGACCCTGTTTCAAAATAAAGAATAAAAACTAGGGCTGGGGGTGTAGCTCGGAGGTAGAATGCCCCTGGGTTCAATCCCCAGTACTACAAACACACACACATGCACACACATACACACACACACACACACACACACACACACACACATACCACACACACCACACACACATCACACACACACAAGCCAAGCACCCCAACTCCAAAATCAGCACCCTGCTGATTAACAGCATGGACCCTGGACCCAAAGCCGGGGGCATCTGCCTGCTCCTAGCATGGTGTTGGGCAGGCGACTCCCCCCGTCGCTCAGTTCACCCATCTGCACAAAAATGCAAACCTCATGGTCAGTGAGGGTCCAGTGCCTGGCTGGCGTTGGTGCTCAGAGACTGTTTGCATCTTCGTCCCTCTAGGTGGGGACAGCCAAAGGTGCTGTCTGTCCTGAAGCTGGAGGAAACGTGGACAAACTGAGAAACGAGTGTAGACCGACTTTAAGCGTGAGTCGCCTCTATGGGAATGGCTGGCCTCGCGTGTGCCGAGTGCGCAGCTGTGGTGCCTGGGACAGTTGGAGGCCAGCTGCATTAGCTCTGGGCTGGCGAAGTTGAAGGTTTGTTGGCCATGGTTTGTTGTTGGCCATCTCAAACACACGACAGGCCCACGTGTCTGAGATCCTAGGCCTCCTGGTTCCCAGGACTGAGAGGCATCACAGAGCCACCAAGCAGCTTCCCTGCTTCCCCGCTCCTGCCAGGATCCAGCTCCTCTTGTCGTGGTCTCTCCTGCCAGCCAGGACCGTGGAAGAGGAAGAATCCACGCAAACCCACTCTCGGCCTTTGGGACACAGCCCGTCCAGTTGCCCCCTCTCTGGGTTTGGGTGCCACAGCTCCATCCTAAAGATCAGGGAATCCGGTGTCTGTGTCAGCCCAGGGCTGGCCCCTTGGGCTCTCAACAGGGTGGGTGTCTAGCACACAGACTGCCCAAAAGAGATGGCACTGCAGACATTGGGTGGAGAAGGACAAGGGTCATCTTCCTGCTGTCTGAAGCAGAATTCTGGGTACTAGGCACCCGAGAGTGGCCAGGTTTCCCTTTCTCTCCCTGACCTTTGTCCTACATGTTCCTGTGCCCAGGTGACCCCACACTGGAGCTTCTTGTTTGGAAATACCTACCTCATCCCATTCCCAGGTCTCAGGTACAAACAATGCCCAGTTCAGACCTGCCTTCTGGGACCCTAGGCACGCAGGTACCTCTGCCCTCTCTCTTTTCTGGTCCCTGGATCTGCTCTTCCTCTCTCTCTCAGCATCCTGGCCACCCTGCAGGGCCGGATTCAGGGCCTGCCCCTGCAGGAGCACTGGTCAGTGAAGGAGAGGCGATCTGTCACTAAATGGCCCAGCATAGGGAGAGCACCGGGACTGTGTGTGGCATGGAGTTAGCACTCACCAGGGCAGCACCCAAGCCGAATCTGTCAGGGCCCAGAGCCAGAGGTCTCACTCATGATACCACCTCAGCCCATCTGCCTGTCTACCCATCTACCCACTTATCCATCCATCCATCCATCCATCCATCCATCCACCCATCCATTCATCCATCTACCCACCCACCCATCCAACAACCTACCCATGCACTAACTCATCCATCCATCCATCCATCCATCCATTCACAAATCCATCCATCCATTCACCCACCCACCAACCCACCCATTCATCCACCCCACCTATCCATTCATCCATCTACCCACCCACACATCCACCAATCCACCCATGCACCAACTCTCCATCCATCCATCCATCCATCCATCCATCCACCCACCCACCCACCCATTCATTCACTCATTTATCCATTCATTTATCCACTCACCCATCCATCCAGTCAGTCATTCAGACATAGCATAGTGTAATCAGAAGGGCTTGGAATGTGGGCGAGGCCAGACTCAAGTCCAAGCTCCATTTCCCAGTAGCCCTGCAATGGCAAGGCCGCTATCTCTCTGCCTCCCTTCTCCAGCTGTAAAGTGAGGCTCACAACTGTGACTCGGGCTGCGTGTGGGTTAGATGCAGTATTGCGGGGGGAGGAGGGCTTAGCATGTGTCTGGCAGAGAGTGAGGGCTTGATAAATGGATGGTATTTGCATTCCTTCATTTAGTACCCATCTCTTATGCCTCTAGTGATGCCAGCTCTTGAACCAGGTGCCAAGGCACCAGGGCTGACTGAGGAGTGGTTTCAGCACTCGTTTGGGCTGGAGAGAGAGAGCTGGGACATCATTTCAGCAGGGCCTGGGGGACTGCGTGCTGTGGAGGGGCAGCTCAGGGAGTTGGGGTGGCTGCAAGAGATGGGGAGGAGTTGAAGTCATGCTGAGTGGGGGGAGGCTAGCCTGGGAGCCAGCCTGGAGAGCTGGAAAGGGAGTCACAGGCCAAGAAGCAGGAATGTTGGGGCACCCAGGCAGAGGCAGCTGCAGGAGCAAGCGCAGGAGAGCTGGGCCTGGACAGCACACCTGGGGCCAGGTGAGCCAGCAAGATGGAGTCTGTGAGGCTGGTCTGGGCTGCAGGGAGGAGGCAGGAAAGGCCCCAGGGAGGACAGCCATTGCACAGCCAGGCTGCAGCTGATTCTGTGGACAGTGGTCAAGGGCCACCAGGAGGCTTCAGGGAGACATGGTTCCAGCTGGGGAGTCCTACAGGAGGACGATGGGAAGGACAGAGGCCACAAGGGGTTAGGGTTGTAAGTTAGGGTAGCTGTGATTGGCCAGGTGGCCAGCACGGGGGGGGGGAGGACTATGGCCCAGAGAGTGGCCAGACCTGCCAAGGCCTTGCTGGGAGGGTTGCCCATGTAGGCGGGAGCCCAGGTCTCCAGGTGGGGCGGCCATGGTGCAGAGGCCATGGGGCAGAGGGCACAGGGCAGGATGGAGAGGTGGGCCATGGCTCTGGAGAGGACGGTCTCTTCCTTTCTGTCTTTTCTTTTTTTTTTTTTTGCAGCACCGGGGATTGAACCCAGGGGTGTTCTACCTCCGAGCTACACCCCTGGCCCTATTTTTTATACTTTATTTTGAAACTGGGTCTCACGAAGTTGCGGAGGGCCTCACTAAGTAGCTGAGGCTGGCCTTGAACCCGGATCCTCCGGTCTCTGCCTCCCAAGTACTGGGATTACAAGCGTGCGCCACCACACCCGGCCCTTTCTGTCTTTTCTGAATGAAGACAGTAACAAGACAAGATGGCTAAGAACTGTTCAGAAGAGGTGAGCAAGGTCAGGAGACCCCGGCTTCTTGTCCCCAAGTCCCTGGAGCCCTCCCTCCTCCTGCGTGCCACCCCGAGGTCGCACTGTCAAGCAGGTCTCGTCTGACCTCACCAGGGCCTCAGCTAGACCGCTCTCCCTCTCTGGGCCTCAGTTTCCCTGTGGGCTCATGGAGTTAGCATAGTTGCCATAGAGAATGGTGGTGGGGGACTGCAGGAGAAGGGGGTGCATCTGGAAATGAAAATCCCAGCCCAGTGCCTCTCTCCCTCCCTCCGGTCTTCCTTGTCCTGGTCACCTCTGGACTGTGTGCGGCCATAAGCAGGAGCAGATGGCTCCAAGGCGCCCCCTGCTGGTATGAAGAGTTGCTGCATTGTCTCCCAGGGGCCCTGTGAAGTGGGCCCACTTCATACCCGTGGACCCAGAGGAGGCTGTTCCACGTCATCCGGCTGCTTAACATTCATTGTTCTGTGAAATAAACGAGAAGCAGAACATAAATAAAAATAATATGAATATGGATTATTTCAAAAATAAAGAATGATTATGCGGGTGCATGCAGAGACTCTCTCTGGAAGATTGCACATGAGAAGGGTGTCACTTGGGGTTTTCGGAGGAAAGCTCAGGAACTAGTGCGGGGCTGGGGCATAGGACAAGATGGACATGCTTTTACTGGATTTAGTCTTGTACTTTTGGATTATTTAGCTATGTAAAAGTATTATCTGTCCCTAAAGTTATATTAAAGATTTAAAATGGCATAAAATCACAGAATCAGTGACAGAAAGGAACTTGGAAGTGTCCTAATTCTCCCCTTAGTTACAGCAGAGCTGACAGGAGGCTGCTCAGCACTACTTGAATGCCTCCAGTGATGGGGTGCTCACCCCTTAACTGGCCAACTCCCAATCTGGAAAAAACCCTCTCTCTATGAGCTGAAATATATCTCCCTAGTTTATGCTCCCTTTCCTGGGCTCCTCTTTTAGGAATCTCTAGGATTTCAGGATAATCTATAGGCTACCCACTGGGCTCAGTGTCCAGTTTCTGGGGTCTCAGCCTTGGGGGGATTCTGAAGCTAATTGGTGCCGTCTTCGTCCCCATCACACAGATCGTCATTTGCAACAGCAGAGAGGAAGCCCGGTAGCCCAAATCCCTGGCCCTTCATGGTACCCATAATTCCATCATGTGACATCATCTTGCCCTGCTTGCCCCCATTCAGCCTTTCCAGAGATTCCACAGCGACGGGTGCTCACGCCCTCGCACTGAGATGTCCTGTGTCCCCTGCATCCGCCTGGGCATTTGCAGCCTCGATCCCAGCTCCACGTCCCTGAGCCCCAGTTTGGTCTTCTGGAAAGTGGGCGTTACGAATAATACTCACCAAGAAAGTTGTGGAGAGCAAGTGTGACTCTGGTGATGGCACCTGGGGTGTGGAGAGGAGCCAGGAGGTCATGGGGGAGGAGGGTCTGTCCAAGGCCACCACCAACGAGCGGCTGGATGGGGCCGCGGTGCGAGCACCTAGGAATGCGAGTCTGGGAACAGGAATGGGGGGCTCCCTGGTCAAAGAGACCCCGAATCAGTTCTTCCAGGTGCTGGAACAAAGTGGCACAGATTAGGAAGCTTAAACAGCGGCAGGTGTTCTCTCGTAGACCTGGAGGCCGGAGGTCAAGACCAAGCTGTGTGCGGGGCTGGTGCCCCTGAAGCAAGCCGTCCCAGGCTCCGGTGGCTGCTGGGGGCTTTGGTGCTCCTTGGCTTTAGAGGTCCTGGAAGCCTTGGCTTCCTGTTCACACGACAGTCTTCCTGCTGTGTCTCTGGTGTCCAAACTGTCCCCACCCCTCCCCCTCCTTTTGTTTTGGTACTGAGGATTGAACCTAGGGACGTTCTACTTCTGAGCTACACCCCTTTTTTGTTTTTTGTTTTGAAACAGGATCTCACTAAGTTGCTGCGGCTGGCCTCCAACCTGCAATCCTCCTGTCTCAGCCTCCCAAGTACTGGAATTATAGGTGCGGGCCACCAGGCCTGGCTATTTCTTTTCATTGATTAATTGATTTCCAAACTTTCTCCAACAGGAAACTTCAAATGTAGATGGAATGGAGGGAGACATAATGGGCCCCTGGGTCCCCATCACCTGCTTTGCCTGTTATCAGCTCAAGACCAATTTCATGTCCTTACCCCCCCACACACTACCTCTCCCCAGAGGGTTAGATGGTGTTCCAGAAAGGGTAAAGTGGGTTGGGGGATGGGGCAGGGGCAGGGACGCTCAATGTGCTGAGGGTAGAGCTGGGGGTGGGAGAAGGTGGGCAAAGGAGGAAGCATCCCAGGGCCCAGAGAAAACCAGCTGTGGGGCAAGGGGAGCCTCCAGGCGGGGGGTGGGGTGGGAGACTGACTCTGCGCTGGGCATCTCCCAGTCCAGGCCTCAGTTTCCCTACTTGGGTCACCAGAAGATGGACCTGGTCTCTGGGGGCTCCTCTCAGAACATTATTGGTCCTGTGATTGGTGGGAGAGTCAGGATTTCCCTTCACCCACCCCATCCTCCCTGAGGTGGAGACGCCATCTCATTCATTCATTCATTCATTCATTCATTTATTTTCTCCACTGCAAGAGTCCACACACAGGCCCATAGAAAGGAGGCGGCGCAGGCCCAGCAGCTTGGGAAGGACACTGGGACACCGAGAACGCAGCCCCTCCTGGTGTGGATGCCCCTGGCTGGCGTCTGCAGGCAGGGGGGCTAGACTGGGGTTGGGTGCCCCTCCTTCATATGAATCACATATATGCATAAATGCACTGTGTGGGGGGAGGGGGCACTGGGGATTGAACCCAGGGCCCTCTACCTTTGAGCTATATCCCAGCCCTATTTCAATTCATTTTGAAACAAGGTCTCGCTAACTTACCACACACTGGCCTCAAACCTGCAACCCTTCTGTCGCAGTCTCCCAAGCACTGGGATTACAGGTGTGTACCCCTGCGCCCAGCTCATAAACACATTACCTCGTGCTCCGGATAACGTGGACAGTGGGACAGAGTCCTCCTGTGCATTGGTCTCAGGGTCTGGCCAGAGCACTGTCCTCGGAGGTAGAAGCCTCCCCTGCCACTGACCCCTCTAGGGCCTTCACCCTCAGGACCACTGGGCCCTGGGTTCAAATCCTGTCCCCTCTACTTTCTGACCCCATTATGACTCTGTGTGCCTCAGTTTCTCCATCTGCATGTGATGGGGAGGGTGCTGGCAACACTGGATGCCTTGGAAGGCTGAGACAGTAGGATTGCAGGTTTAAGACCAGCCTCAGCAATTTAGCAAGACCCTCAACAAGTTAGCAAGATAGTTTCAAACTAAATAAAAACTAAAAAGGACTGTGGGTATAGCTTGGAGGTAGAATGCCTCTGGGTTCAATCTCCAATACTAAAAAAAAAAAAAATTTCAGACATCCGAGGTGTTGTGGTTTAATATTATCATTGGTGGAGTCTGGAGGCACGTTCTTGGGAGCCTCTTCCTCTGCTGCTGGTCATGTTCCGTGGGTGTGAGATGTATCTGAGAGCCCTAGGGCTGTGGTCTGAGGCCTCTGCTGGCCCCAGGCCCCTTGCACGGCCCCAATCCATATTGCATAGGTCGTCTGGCTGCCAGGGTGGCTGAGTAACCACCCACTCTCTCTCCAGAGCTCAGTCCTAGCACTTCTCCAGTCCGGGCCAAGAGCGGCCAGAGGAGGCCAGGCCGGGGAGAAGGGATTAGCCAGCACCTGGGTGGGCCAGCGGGTGGACAGGCTGCCCCAGGCTCGCCCTGTCTTCCTGAGGAAGGAACTAACCACCATGTAATTAGTGGTGTCTGGTCTGCAGTCGTGCACAGCGGCCCAGGCCGATCGGTTTGGTCAGAGGCGCTGGCCTGTGTGCGGCGGGTCTGGCACGCGATAGTGCCCGCCGGGCTCCTGGAAATGTGGCAATGCTCCTGGACACTCATGACTCCAGGAGGCCCTCGTGGCCAGGGGCTGCAGCCAGAGTGGCCGGCAGTGGCCTGGTCTCAGCTCTTCCCCACTGGTCAGGAGATAGAGAAACTGAGGCTGGGGCGGGGATCTGAAGCAGGGCCCGTGTTCTCCTGGTGCCAGGCCATGGCTGCTCTGAGGCTGCGTGCCCACCTAGGGCAGCTTTGGCACAAAGGACCCGCTGTGCCCTGCTCGTCTCCACAAACATCCAAAGACAGCTTTGGGTGAAACTGTCTGGGCCAGCTAGCTGGAGGCTGCCGCTACGGGAGGCGCTCGGCCTGGAAAGAGCCAAGCCAGAGTGTGGCCGTCCCCTCGTCCAGCCATCCTCTGTCTGTCCATTCATTTCTATCGACAAATAAGCACATGGAGGCCCAGCCTGGGCCAGACGCCGTGCCCAGGGGCTCAGGAGCAGGGCGCCCTCAGGGAGCTGACGCTTGGCAGCGACTGGGGGACACAGTTTTGCCTTCTCTGTCACCGAAGTGTGTGTGTGTGTGTGTGTGTGTGTGCATGTGTGTGTGTGTGTGTGCGTGTGTGTGTTTGGTTCTGGGGATTGAACTCAGGGCATTCTACCCCTGAGCTATGCCCCCAGCCCCAATTTATTTTTAATTATTTTTTATTTTATTTATTTATTTATTTATTTATTTATTTATTTATGTTTGTGGTACTGGGGATTGAATCCAGGGGCATTGTACCTCCGAGCTACGCCCCCAGCCCTATATTTCTTTCTTTCTTTCTTTTTCTCTTTCTTTCTTTCTTTCTCTCTCTCTCTCTCTCTCTCTCTGTCTCTTTCTCTCTTTCTCTCTTTCTTTCTTTCTGCCTCACTAAGTAGCTGAGGCTGGACCCGAACCCGGATACTCTGGTCTCAGCCTCCAAGTGCTGGGATTACAAGCGGCGCCACTATGCCCGGCTTTATTCTTTATTTTGAAACAGGGTCTCACTAAGTAGCAGAGGGCCTCATTAAGTAGCTGAGGCTGGCCACAAACCTGTGATCCTCCTGTCTCAGCCTCCCAAATACTGGAGTTACAGGTGTGTACCACCATGGCCCGCTCTGAAGTTTGCTTTATCTGAAATTAATGTAGCTACTCTTTTTTTTTTTTTTTTTTTTTTTGGTACTGGGGACTGAGCTCAGGGGCATTCTACCTCCAAGCTACACCCCCAGCCCTTTTTTATTTTTTTTGTTTGGAAACAGGTTCTCGCTAGGTTGCTGAGAGCCTTGCTATATTGTTAAGGCAGTTCTCAAACCTGTGATCCTATCTCAGCCTCCTAAGTACCATCCCCAGACCTTTTAGTTTTACTTTTATTTTGAAACAAGGTCTCACAGCTGGGCGTGGTGGCGCACACTTGTAATCCCAGTACTTGGGAGGCTGAGACAAGAGGATCGCAGCTTAGCTGCTAGTCTCAGCTACTTAGTGAAGCCCTCCGCAATTAAGTGAGACCCTGTTTCAAAATAAAGAATAAAAAATAGGGCTGGGGGTGTAGCCCGGAGGTAGAATGCCCCTGGATTCAATCCCCAGTACTGCAAAAAAAAAAAAAAAAAAAAAAAAAAAAAAAAAAAAAAAAAAAAAAAAAAAAAACAGAAAGAGAAAAAGAAACAAGGTCTCACTAAATTGCTGAGGCTGGCCTCAAACCTGCAGTTCTCCTGGGATTACAGGCATACGCCACCATGCCCAGCTATCATTTTTACTTTTTTTATTTGAAAATTATTTTGAAGGATAATTTTGCTGGATTTAGACTTCTAGGTCGATGGTGTTTTTCTTTCACTACTTTGCATATTTTGCCCACACAGCTCGCTTGTGTGGTTTCTAGCGAGAAGTTTGCTGGCGTTCTCCTGTTCCTCTGCAGGGAGACTGTGTTTCTACCCCTGTGGCATCTTTCAAGATTTCTGTTTCTGATTTTCTTTTTTTTTTTTTTTTGTGGTACTGGGGATGGAACTTAGGGGCATTCTCCCTCCGAGCTATACCCCCAGTCCTGTTTTTTTATTCTTTATTTTGAAACAGGGTCTCACTAAGTTGTGGAGGGCCTCACTAAGTAGCTGAGGCTGGCCGTGAACCCGGATCCTCTGGTCTCAGCCTCCCAAGTCCTGGGATTACAAGCGTGCGCCACCACGCCTGGCTTCTGTTTCTGATTTTTTGCAGTTGAAATATGATGTGCCTACAGGTAGATTTTTGGGGGGTATTTATCCTGCTTTATGCGCTCTTAGATTCCCAGATCTGTTGTTTGGTATCTCATTAATTTTAGAAAATTCTTGGCCATTTTTACTTCAAGTATTTTTCCTTCTCGTTTTTCGCTTTCTTCTCTTTCCAGTTTTCCAATTTCACATATATTAGACTTTTTTTGAGTGTGCGTGTGCATGTGTGTGTGTGTGTGTGTGTGTGTGTGTGTGTATTACTGGGGATTGAACTCAGGGGTGTTCTAGCTTGGAGCTATAACCTCAGCCTATTTTTCTTTTCTTTTCTTTTTTTTCTTTTCTTTTATTTTTTATTTTCTTTTATTTTGAAACAGGGTCTCAACTGGGTGTGGCGGCACACACTTTTAATCCCAGTACTTGGGAGGCTGAGACAGGAGGATCTCAGGTTCAAGACCAGCCTCGTCAACTTAGTGAGACCCTGTTTCAACATAAAAAATAAAGTCAGGCTGGGGTGTAGCTCAGAAGTAGAATGTCCCTGGGTTCAATCCCTAGTACCACAAAAAAAGAAAGAAAGAAGAAACAGGGTCTTACTAAGTTGCTGAGGGTCTCACTAAATTGCTGAGGCTGGCCTCAAACTTATGATTTTCCTGTCTCAGCCTCCCAAGTACTAGGATTACAGGTTGTGCCACTGCGTGCTCTGCTGCTTGTTAACATCTTTTTCTACTGCTTGTTGTTAATCTCCTCTCTCCTCTCTCCTCTCTCTCTTTGTATCAGTTTGGGAAATGCCTGTTGCCTTATCTTTAAGTTCACTGATTTTTTTTTCCTCAGCATCATTCAGGCTCTTCGAGTTCACCAAAGTGATTTTAATTTTATTTCTATTACAGTGTTTTGTATTTCTATTGTATCTGTGTGTGTGTGTGTGTGTGTGTGTGTGTGTGTGTGTGTGCGGTACTAGGGGATGAATGAAATCAGGGGCATTCTACCTCTGAGTTACATCCCCAGTCCTTTTTATTTTTTTATTTTGAAACAGGGTCTCACTACGTGGGTAAGGCTGGCCAGGAACCTGTGATCCTCCTGTCTCAGCTCCCTATGCTGTGCTGGGGATGGAACCCAGGGCCTCACACATGCTAGAAAAGCACCTTACCACTGAGCTACACCCCTGGTCCTTTACTTTTTATTTCTTAAAGTTTCCCTCTCTCTGCTTACATTACCCATCTGTTCTTGCACACTGTCAATTTTTTCCAGAGGAGCCCTTATCATGTATTAATCATAGTTATTTCAAATTGCCCGTCTGATCATTCCAGCATCCATGTTCTATCCAGGTCTGGTCTCTTCGATGTTCGACATTTCATTGTGTCTTGCAACTTTTTTTCTGGAAAGAAGGCATGGTGTGCCGGAGAGGAGAAACGGAAGCCCCGTCTTTAGTGGGAGGGTGTATGTGAACCTGGTGGGGGTGGGCTGTGTCTAGCGTTGGCTGTAGCTGCAGGAGGGAGCGGCTTCATTGGCCTCCAGCATCCTCGTTCCTGTCCCTTGTTGGCTGATCCCTGAGAACTCCGCGGGTGGAGGGTGTCCTGCAGCGCTTATAGCTATGACCCACTAGCATGCTGGAGCCCCGAGGTGGCGGTAAGAAGCCGGGGAGGGAACATGTCCCTGGGCTGTGCCCCTAACTTTATTTTCCCTGAGGTGAGATGGGAAGGCAGGCCGGCCATGTCTCCCCCATGGTGGACGGGCTCCTCCGGGTCTTTCTCCTGGAGAAAAGGCCTCCGTTACAGAGGCCGTGGGGGGCGGGCAGCTTTCCCACGGGTACCTCTACCTGTCCCCCAGCCAGAGCCCGGAGGGCTCTTGGCTCTTCCCTTTGAGAACCTGGTGGGGTTCCAGGAGGTAAAAACCACAAAAATGCCTGGCACGGTGGCACACACCTATAACGCCTGCACTTGGGAAGATGAGACAGGAGGATCACAGGTTCGTGGCCAGCCACAGCAACCTCATGAGGTCTTCCGCAACTTAGTGAGATCCTGTTTCCAAATAAAAAATAAAATAGGGCTGAGGGTGTAGCTCAGAGGTAGAATGCCTCTGGGTTCAATATCCCATACCATAAAAGAAAAAAGAAAACCCACAGAGGTGCCTGGCACAGCTGTGCATACCTGTAATCCTGGCGACTCAGGAGGCTGAGGCAGGAGGATCTCAGCAAGCCCAGGCACCAAATCTAGTGCTCTGCTAGTGAACACTGTTGCATGAACTAATGAACGAGCCTCTAGAAGGTTCCCATGGGGTGAGAGCGGGGGCTCACATGACATCAAAGAGCTGACCTCTGTGCCTGTGTGCCTGGCCATCGGCCTATGTGTGTGTGGGGGCGGGGGTCTGCTGCCCATCTCCTCCAGGGACTCCTGTGGGAACGACACTGGGTCCTGATGACGCTGTCTCTAAACCTCATGGCTATGGCCCAGGCTCTGTGTCACTCCTGCCTCCCACACCCACCCAGAGTTGATACATCACCATGGCCCTGTTCTGACAAAGACTGGGAAGAAGGGGCGGTGCTCTGTCCTTCCTAGCCTGGCCTGTGTGCCCCCAGACCCCCAGCTCTGTCCTCACCCCAATCTCTGTGCCCCCTGCCCCAGCCCCCCCTTCCTGTTTCAGCCTTGAGAAGCACAGCTGGCCCATGCCTGTAATCCCAGGATTTGGGAGGTTGAGACAGGAGGATCTCAGGTTTGAGGAGAGCCTCAGCAACAAAGTGAGACTCTCAGCAACCTAGCAAGACCTTGCTTCAAAACAAAAAATAAAATAGGGCTGAGGGTGTAGCTTGGAGGTAGAACATCCCTGGGTTCAGTCCCCAGTACTACAAAAAAGAAAGAGAGGAGAGAGGAGGGAGGAGAGAAGAGAGAGAGAGAGAGAGAGAGAGAGAGAGAGGGGGGCACAGGTGGGAGGCGGAGGGCTGCAGGAGGGAGAGGTTGGTGATCCTCTCCACTGTACCTCTGGCACAGTCTCTGCCAGTGACTGACTCCAGCTCACCAGACAGGCCCCATCCGGGCGGGACTTTGGACAGGTGACCATAGCTGCCCGTTTCCAGTGCCATGTCCTGCTTAAAGTCTCCTCCTCCTACCGGGTACCGGGCGGGGGGGGGGGGCTTACCGCGCCCAGTAGGTTTTTTGGCCTCTGGCTTCATTCTCTACGTTAAAGTCGCTCTGTTTAAACACTTAAGAGATGCTTGGCCTTGCATGGAGACCTTGAATCATGACTGCCCCTGTTCGGGCCGAGCCACCAGACTCAGCTTCTCTGCCCTAGTCCCCGGGGCTGCCCAAGGAGGCCTGCAGAGGGTGTGTGTGTGTTGGGACAATGAAGACCGAGTAGGAGTTTGCCAGATGGAGCCGACCGGGAGGGGCGTCGGTGTGGGGAGGTGCTGAGGTCCAGTCGGGGAAGTGGGGTGGATGAGGCAGGGTATGTGTGTTGATTTGGGGGGGGGTCCTGAAGCGCGGCAGTGAGATGGACAGTGGGATGGAGAGCTAGATACCCACCCCAGGAGGTAGGAGGGAAGCACACTGGGTTGGGGCAACGTGGGAATAGCGGCCCAGGAGCCAGGGGCAGAGAGCAGGAGCAGCCTGGGGCGGGGCCAGGGCGGACTGGGGACTGCCACACCCTCCCTCCCCACCCAGGCCTCGGTTTCCCTTCTCCGCGGGAGTCCCCGGCGACCCCACCTGCTTTTTACACCACGCCCCCTTAAAGTAGTTCCAAGAAAGTTCCTGGCCCCGGCTCCTTGGCGTCCCTCCCCACGCCTGGAGGGAGTAGGACTGGAACTGGCTAACCTGCGCCCCGGGCGGAAACGTGAAGCAGTCGCCGCCAGGGCTTCCCCGAGGCCAGGCCCCTGCCGCCGACCTTGCAAAGGCGCCGCCGCAGCGCGGGAGCCGGGGCCGTGCAGCGTCCGCGCCCGGCGCCCCTTCCTTCGGTCCCGCTGGGGTGTCCCTGACCAGGGGTGACCTCCGGGCGGAGGAGGCCCCCCGACTCGGGGCCTGCCCCTTCCCCGCGCCGCGGCTGCCCGGGAGGGTGCGGCCGGGCGGGAGGCGGGCGCTCGGGGCGCGGCCGGGCGGCATGGCGGGGCGCGGGCCCGGCCGCGGGGCGCTGCTGGCGCTGCGGGCGCTGCTGGTGCTGCGGGCGCTCGGGGCCGCCGCGCACCCGCAGTGCCTGGACTTCAGGCCGCCCTTCCGGCCGCCGCAGCCGCTGCGCTTCTGCGCGCAGTACTCGGCCTTCGGCTGCTGCGCCCCCGAGCAGGACGCGGCGCTGGCGCGGCGCTTCGGGGCCCTGGCGGCCCGCGTGGACGCCGCCCTGTGGGCCTCGTGCGCCGGCTACGCGCTGGACCTGCTGTGCCAGGTGAGCGGGGCGGCGGGGACCGTCCTGGGGCGACGATCGGGAGCGGACCCCGGCTTTGGAACGAGCTCCAGGTTCCCAGAGGGAGCGGTTGGCACCGGGCGGGGAGACCCGGCGTTCCCGGACGGCTCTGGGCTTTGTCATTCATTAGCGGTGTGCCTTGGGCCCGTCCTGCCTCAGTTGCCTCTCCTGGAGCAGGCGGGGCGATGATGTCATTACTTTCTCCGAGACCGGGGACTCCTCACCCTGAGGAGCCCCGCCCGGGTCTGGGTACCCGGTCCCGGGGTGGGGAGGCGTTTGACTGCTCCTCAGTGCGGCCCGAGAAGGTGGAGGGGTCGGACCGGCAGAGGGCGTGGCCAGGGCGCGGGGCGGGGCTTTGTGCTAGGGTCTGGGGGCCTCGGCTCCCCGTGAGGGCCCTCCCCCGCAGTCGGAGAGCCCCTCCCTCCTCCCTGACCCCGAAATGCTTCCAGTCCCCACCTGTGTCCAGCCCTGGGGTGGCGCCCACACCTGGCGGAGGCTTTCTCAAGATCACCTGAGTGGCATCCTTTTGGGAAACCTCCCAGCCCCCATCTCTTCTCTGAGGGTGGAGCCCCTGCTTCTGCCCACACCTGACCCGCATACCTGTGCTCCTCCTGCGAGGGTCTGATGCCCAGTGCCTGACCAGAAGCCCCTGGGCAAAGCTGCCTGGCTGAGTGCAGAATTGGGGACGAGGCGGGAAACCCTAAGGCTTGGTCCTGGCCAGGGCCTGGGCACAGACAGGACGCAGGAGTGGAGGGGCCCTCTGGCAGCACAGTGTCCCAGCCTCAGCCAGCAGGGGCAGGTGAGGGGAAGGGGCAGAAGGGCTGAGGTGGCGTCAGACATCCTGGGGTTTGAACCTGGGTCTGCCACCTTCTGGTTGGTCACCTTCTGGAAGGCCACTACTGCACCCCAGTTGCCTTATCTTTAAAACGAGGACAGATTTCTCCACTGCCCCCCAGGATTGCCATGCAGACCAAATGGCACGCACTGGGCTTCAGTGTTTGCAGCCAGATTTCTCTAGTGCTTCCTTGGCCCCCATTGCTGCTCGGCCCTGGGAAGGGCTGCGTGGGGCCCAGAGGTCAAGTCATGACGACCCAGGGAAAGGCAGGCATGTGTCTGGGGTCCCTCAACCCTGCGGGCCACACTCGTTGCTGATGTGGACGGAGCTTCTGTGAGAGAGGAGGCACTGGGAGGATGAGGAGGAAAAATCCACAGTGCTCCGAAGGGTGGGCCGTTCCCCTTTTGGTGGACTCTGCTGAACCCCCCCGTGCTGTGCATCTCGAAGGAGCTGGGTAGCCTGGCCAAGCGCCCTCATCCCTCCCCAGCCTGGGGGCTCCTTGGGACCAGGCCACATAGCAGGGTTCACACATCCAGTTCACGCTTGTTTATTGTTATTGTTTACTAAGCCGCTGAGTCCGGCAGGTTGGAGTAGAGGAAGGGGAGTTGGTTCTGGTGTGGTCTGCTGGCAGGCGGCACCTCCTTTTCCTTGGGAAACTTCCCAGGACAGCCTGGTGTTGAGCAAGCCGTGGTGGAGTGTGCGCTAGCACCTCCAGCCCAGGCGTCTCTGGGAGTGACCTCATGTCTGGAGCGAGCTTCCAGAGGGAGGCCGAGGCTGGGGCATGGTTTCCCTGTCGGGCCTCAGGAGCACCGTGCTGTCTGCCAGCCAAAGTCGTGCCTGGATCTAGCGGTTCCCAACTCCCACCAGGGGAGGTGGCCGAGGTACCTTATCTACAGATTTCAGTCAGCGATGGTATTTAGGCCTTGGCAAAACCGGGAGACCCATTCCTGAGGTCTTGCCCTCATCTACAAGACGCCTGTGTCCTCGGGAGGAGAAAGGCCAGCTGTGGCATGTGGCACCCCCAGCGTGGCCGGAGTGAGCCTTCACAGAGCACGTGGAGGTGCTCTGCAGGCCCACCTTTCAGCAGACCTGTCCCCAGAGCCTGTGAGGGGTGGCCCTGTGCTGGTGCTGGGCCCAGAGGCAGCTGGCAAGTCCCAGCCCCAGCCCCAAAGTCCCCTTATTCAATTCAGGAGACAGACATGCTACTTACTGGAAAGTGTAAGACTCCCTGAGGTTACCAAACACCATGGGGACAAAGCATAAAGGTCGCCTACGCAGGGAAGGTGTCCTGGATGAGGGGACATTGAGTTGCTTCTTCTTTTTCTCCTCTCTCTCTCTCTCTCTCTGTCTTTTGTACTGGGGATTGAACCCTGGGGCATTCTGCTTCCAAGCTACACCCTCAGCCCTTTTTAGGCTGGCTGCAAACCTGTGATCCTCCTGTCTCAGCCTCCCAAGTACTGGCTGGGATTATAGGCGTGCACCACCGTGCTCTGATTGAGTTACTTCTTGATAGCTCATATGGTTTGAACATTTACCAAACAAACACATGCACATGTGTCATCTCAATTTATTCCTCCCCGAAGCCCTATGAGCTTGGAATTCCTTTCCCCTTTTATACATGAGGACAGAGTCACAGAGAGGTTAAGGAGCTTGCCCAAGGTCACACAGAGAACATGTGTTCTGGCTCCAAAGCCCTTCTTTCTTTCATTTTTGTGGAACTGGGGATAGAATCCAGGGGCATTCTACCTCCGAGCTACATCCCCAGGCCTATTTTTTAATTCTTTATTTTGAAACAGGGTCTCACTAAGTTGCAGAGGCCTCACTAAGTAGCTGAGGCTGGCTGTGAACCCGGATCCTCCAGTCTCAGCCTCCCAAGTACTGTGATTACAAGCGTGCGCCACCACGCCCAGCTTCCAAAGCCCTTCTAACCACTTCGCAGCATTGCCTCCTTCCCTGAATCCCTATTGTGTGCTGGCTCTTGGGATGCCTGCCTTGGAGGGTCCCACAGCCTGTGAGGTGGACAGACATGTGAAGAGACAGGTCCCAGCCTAGCAGACCAGCCAGGCCACCTCTGGCGATGGAGAGGGGAAGTCAGGAGTGGAAAGCTGTTCCTGCAGGCTGCAAAATTACAACGAAAGGGATGTTGTGTCTGAGCTATGGACAGAGTGCCATGGGAGTATCCACAGGGCTGGGGAGGCAGCCTGGGAGAATGCAGGAGTGAGTGGACTTTTGAGTCCAGCCTTGCATCATGGGTAGGAGTTTGCTAGATGTGGAGATGGGCGAGGAGGGACTAGCCCAGGAAGAGAACATTGTGTACAAAGACTCCGTCTTCTGGAAGAATGGGAGGTGGACATAAGAAGGCTTCAGGCTGGGCCTGGTGGCGCACGCTTGTAATCCCAGTACTTGGGAGGCTGAGACAGGAGGATCGCAAGGTCAAGGCCAGCCTCAGCTACTTAGTGAGGTCCTCCGCAACTTAGTGAGACCCTGTTTCAAAATAAAGAATAAAAAATAGGGCTGGGGTGTATCTTGGAGGCAGAATGCCCCTGGGTTCAATCCCCAGTACCAAAAAAAAAAAAAAGAAAAAGAAAAAGAAGGCTTCAGGACCCAGCACTGTGAGTCATGAGTGTTGTTGACCTCACGGTGACACGTTGGGACAGTGTGTGGCAGGCTGTCAGCCCCTACCCTGGATGGCACAGGCAGCTGAGCAGCGGGATGCAGGCTTGGTCTTTCCACTGCCTCCCCCACTGGACAATACGAGGACTGAGGACCGATCACCCTTGCCGCCGGCAGCACTCACCATCCCCTCTTGTCATTTCCTAATTCTTGACTATTCTGGTCTGAGCACCACGCCTGAACTGTGAGCAAGCAAGAGTTCACAGGCCACGAGGAAGAGCCGGCGGGACCCAGCGGTTTGACATGTGGATTCCGGTTTCTAGCTTGGCCCCTGGAGCCTTTTGCTCCTCTAGCTCTGGGTGGGGCTTTGGTGAGCGCGCGTTTGCAGGATGGCTCCCAGAAGTCTATCCTGCCCTCTGTTGTGTCTCAGGAGCCCAGGATGGTGCCTGGCACACAGTCCATGCCCAGTAGACTCTTGATGAGTGGAAGGTTGCTGGTTAATCTGGAAAGGTTACCAGGTGAGCGTAAGAGGCCTGGGTGTGAGCCCTGGTTTAGCTACTTCCTGGCATGTGGCCTCTTTATTTTTTTGGTACTGGGGATTGAACCCAGGGACATTCTACCTCCAAGCTACACCCCCAGCCCCTTTTATTTATTTATTTATTTATTTATTTTTATTTATTTATTTATTTTGTGGTACTGGGGATGGAACCCAGGGGCATTCTACCCCTGAGATACACTCCCAGGACTATTTTTTATTCTTTATTTTTGAAACAGGGTCTCACTAAGTTGTGAAGAGCCTCACTAAATAACTGAGGCTGGCCAAGAACTTGTAATCCTCCTGTCTCAGCCTCCTGAGTACTGGGATTATAAGCGTGCACCACCACGTCCGGCTCCTTATGTTTTTTTTTTTTTTTTTTGCGGTA
>PVJS01017848.1:0-35637 GCA_004027185.1 Glis glis | reverse complement strand
ATACAGCACAGGTGTGGTGGCGCACACTTGTAATCCCAGTACTTGGGAGGCTGAGACTGGAGGATCTGGGTTCGCGACCAGCCTCAGCTACTTAGTGAGGCCCTCCGCAACTTAGCAAGACCCTGTTTCAAAATAAAGAATAAAAAATAGGGCTGGGGGTGTAGCTCGGAGGTAGAACGCCCCTGGGTTCCATCCCCAGTACCGCAAAAAAAAAAAAAAAAATAGACAGCAGAAGACTAACAGTAAAACCCTTAAGTTCTCACAGCGGCCTCCAGGCCCTCCACCATCAACACTCTCTCCCTCCCCACTTTGTCCCCTCCTACTCTGCCCCCTTGCTCACTTGCTGCAGCCACACTGGCTTCTTTTCAGATCACTGAACATGCCAGACAGGTTCTTCAAGGGCTTTATAATGTCTGTTCCTCTATCTGGAATACTCTTCCTGCAAATAACCGTATGGCTTCCACCATATGGTCCTTCATCAGACGGACTTTTATTTTCAATTTTATGAAGGCCTGGCATCCTGCACACTTGTTTAGCTGATCAAGGTGACTTTTCATTGGTTTTGACATACATGAACAATGCGCTCACCAAGGGTGCGCATGTGAACCACGTGGAGATTCTTTTAAATGCACACTCAGCCTCGCTTCAGTCTTACTGAATCAGGATTGCTAGAGATAGAGATTAGGCACATATATTTTTAAACTCTCCAGGTAATTCTAATGTGTACTCCTACTTACACATCACTATTTCTAAGGTGCCAATTAGACACCTTAGAAAGGCCCTCAGTAAGACAATCTACATTAAACTCACAAGCCAAACACTAACTATTCAGTACATAATAGTAATAATGGAAACTCTAGAAAAAAGCAAGCGTGTCACTCTAGAGTTAAAAAATTGAGTACCTGCTCTGATAGATGGTAATCCAAACGTTCTCTAGGATGGACCATATTTCTTGATGCCTGTTAGGTTGGGGAAGATGAGAACTGGAGAAAACAGTGACTTCTTGGTTGTGAGACTTCATCAAAGAAGTATCTTCCTGCTTTTTATTCACTGTGTTTTCTGAAGAAATTGGCTTAAGTTTTGTCTTGACCTGAGGAAATAAGAATTACATAAAGAGTAGATAGTCTTACACTAATAAATGAAAAAAAGGGGGGAAGAATACCAATTGTGCTTACAAATGTGTTCCTAGGTTTTGGGGAAGTGTTAGCTATTTTTTTTCTTTTATTATATACGGAATATTCCCAGAAAATCATCAGAGCTAGAAAAGATATATTCCTTTTCTGTTTAAATTCAACAACATTTCCAATCTATTATAGTGGCTTTTCTTAATTAACATAACATGCTGATTTCAATTTAAGAATACCGTTTGAACACTTCTATACATACGATATTGAACGAGATAGAGGACACAAAGGGAGAGTCAAGCTCCAAGCACCTTACAATCCAGAAAAAAAGAATGGAAAGGATACAAAGGGCTATACAAAAAATCAATATATAATTTAAACTTTATGAATGATGGTGAACCACCACTTGGAGTTTCTAATCCAGGCAGTGATATACTCAAAACTGCACAAAAGAAAGTGCAGGCAAGATTGTTTAGGCTGCTACTGAATTATCCAGGAGAGGAGTCCTGAGAATTTGAACTACATATCAAAAGGCAGTAGAATCAGGGGGAAAAAGAGGTACAAAAAGTACTTTTTTTTTTTTTCGGTACCGGGGATTGAACCCAGGGGCATTCTACCTCCACACTACACCCCTGGCCCTATTTTTTATACTTTATTTTGAAACCGGGTCTCACGAAGTTGCGGAGGGCCTCACTAGATAGGGAGAGAGAGAGAAAGGGACAGGAAGAGAGGGAGAGAGAGAGAGAGAGAGACAGGGAGAGAGAGAGAAGAGAGAGAGCTGAGGCTGGCCGCGATCCCGAATCCTCCGGTCTCCACCTCCCAAAGTACTGGGATTACAAGCGTGCGCCACCACACCCGGCTCAAAAAGTACTTTTAAAGACTTAGCCAAAAACTAGATTCAGGGAGTGAGGGAGACTCTAAGGTTTTTTTTTTAACCTAGATGTCTAGAAGGACAATAGTATAAATAATACAAATTTAAGATGGCCATAAATTTAGATGTGTGTGTGTGTGTGTGTGTGTGTGTGTGTGTGTGTGTGTGTGTGGTGTATGTGAGAGAGAGAGAGACAGATGGAACCTCCTTGATTACTTCTCCAGAAGATTGTAAAAACAGTTTTATTTGGTAAAAGTCAAACATATAAATACTTTGAAGCAACACATCTCAGATGCGTAAGATGCATCTGATAAAAATGTAATAATGTACCTCATTCATTGTAATTTAAACAGCACATTAAAGTATGCATTGCTGATAAGGGACGATACACTGAACATATCATACATTATAATGGAAAAGCAATAAGCCATTTAATATAGTATTATTCATGTTTATAAACTTTATGGCCTCCTGTAGTACAGCCAAGAAGAAAGGCTGCTTACAGGTAAAAATAAATTTGAATTTTAGGTGTATGTTGACTTTGAAGTATAAAAAGGTATCTAGGTAAAGATCTCTAGCAGGTAAGTATATACGCAGATCTTCGGTTTAAAAAATACAGTTGAGAATCAGTTTCATGAAGACAAGCCTTAGAAGTAGATGAGATTATTAAAGAAGAAATAGAAAAGAATGGAGCAAGGCACAGTGGTGCATGCCTGTAGTCCCAGTGCTTTGGAGGCTGAGATAGGAGGATCATAGGTTCAAGGCCAGCCTCAGAAACTTAGTAAGACCCTGTTAAAAAATAAAAATGAAAGGGCTGTGGGTGTAGCTAAGAGGTAGAATTCCCCTGGGTTCAATCCCCTGTACCAAAAAAAAGGGGGGGGGGAGAACGATGAGAACTAGCAAGAAAGGAGACAGTACAGCAAATAGCATGGCCAATGAAAAGTATTTAAAAATAGAAGATATCTAAGCATATTTTAAGGTGAAGTAAAAAGAGATACTAATCTAAGCATATTTTAAGGTGAAGTAAAAAGAGATACTATTGATTCAAGTGATTTAAAAAATATCACTTGGAAAAATATTAGGTTAAAAACTAGGCCGGGTGTGGTGGCGCACGCTTGTAATCCCAGTACTTGGGAAGCTGAGACAGGAGGATCACAGGTTCGCAGCCAGCCTCAGCTACTTAGTGAGGCCTCTACAACTTAGTGAGACCCTGTTTCAAAATAAAGAATAAAAAATAGGCTGGGGGTGTAGCTCAGAGATAGAATGCCCCTGGGTTCAATCCCCAGTACTGCAGGAAAAAAAAAAAAAGGTGGTGTAGACATGTAGACAGGTAGATAGGTAGACAGGTAGACAGGTAGACAGGAGATTGACAGGGAAAACAAGCAAATGTAATAAAATGTTAACCTTTGGGGAATCAGGATAAAGGATATACACGGGATTTTTCTGTACTACACTAGCAATTTTTTCTTAATTTTGCAATTTTGAAAATAAAAAAATACAACATTACTGGGCATCAATGCCAAAAATTTGCTTCAGTAAGGTTTAAGAGAGTCTTGGCATTTGTATATTCAAAACATCTACACGGTCTTGATGCACGTGAGAGTCACTGGCTCAGGGAACTGGGGATGAGCAATGATCAGCTATTCTACATGGCATTCCAAAAGTATCTTACCTCTGTAAATGTTTGGAGCAGTTTGGTTACTTGTGCAAAGGCCTGTGGGAGAATACCATCATAATCTGACCTTGTACTGAAAGCATGTAATAAATTTTTAGAATCCTGAAGCAGGAATTTCACCGTTGTAAAATCCACTTCTTTATTAGCTGGTAAGAGAAAATTAAGAAAGAAAAATAGGTAAGATGAGTACACAACACAACAACTCTGGAACGGTATTCTGATACTAATTTTGAAATCTAAGAAGGGTATACATTTACACCAACACACAACTCCTAATTTATCCATCTGGTATAAAAAGCAACAATTAAACAGACTGAATTACAGACAAAGACCTTCAAGTTAACCCTGGTATTCTGTATTCAGATTCCAGGAGTCTTTCAACATGGTGAACTTCAGAGTAAAAGTACAATAACAGAATGTTACTCTCTCCAGAAAAAAAAAAGACAAAACACCAAAAAAAAAAACAAGTCAAATCACAGATCTTCAAAGACAAGGCTATTTCACAGTCAGATGACTACAAAAGATCAGAAGAGCCACATTTTAGTGACAAGCATGGAAGGTGTACATGGTTCCTCCTGTCATGACCAATTCAGTTATCATGTAGTGGCTTACCTTCAATTCCAGTACATGAAACTGAATACTAGATTTATAGAAAATGTGTCATCTTTGTGTGTACAACAAGATGTCAACAAAAAATTTTAAAAACTGGGTAACAGAAGCAAAAGAACCTAGCAAGAAAAATTTTCCCTGAAATTAAAAGTGAGATAATCTATAAATGGTAATTTAAGGGTATAACAGTTTTCTCTCAAGGAGCTAAAATTGCTTACCTCAAATTCTCAAACTAGCTAGGAAAGGTGGGGTGCTGACAATTTCTGTCATAAAACTCAGAACAGAAAAAAACAATCTTTCCATTATTTATTTTTTTGGCACTGGGGATTGAACCCAGGGGCATTCTACCTCTGCGCGACACCTCCAGCCCTATTTTTTATTCTTTGTTTTGAAGCAGGGTCTCACTAAGTTGTAGAGGGCCTCACTAAGTTGCTAAGGCTTGGACTTGAACCCATATCCTCCGGTCTCAGCCTCCTAAGTACTGGGATTACAAGCATGCGTCACCACGCCTGGCCAATCTTTCCATTATTAAGGCATAATGCTGCATAACGGTTTTCAAAGGTAAAATAGCCAGGTTAAAATGTGTTTGCTTTGCTTTTGTTTTACTGTACACAGTTTAAAGGTCATAGTTAGCCAGGCGTGGTGGCGCACGCTTGTAATCCCAGTACTTTGGGAGGCGGAGACCGGAGGATCCGGGTTCGCGGCCAGCCTCAGATGCGAGCGTTCTCTCTCCCTCCCTGTCTCTCTCTCTCTCTACTTAGTGAGGCCTCCGCAACTTCGTGAGACCCGGTTTCAAAATAAAGTATAAAAAATAGGGCCGGGGGCGTAGCGCGGAGGTAGAACGCCCCTGCGTTCAATCCCCGGTACTGCAAAAAATAAATAAATAAGTAAATAAATAAATAAATAAATAAAGGTCATAGTTAAACACAAGTGTGGTTTTCCATCGGCAGTATGAGTTAAAAATACATAAAGCATTCCTCTTTATTACTTAGAGAACAAGAACTTGCTTATGAAATTCTGAAGGGTAAAATGAAATTTTAAAAGCACACTTTAATAAATAACTCCACCATACTCAGAAACTCTCATCTCATGGGACAGTTACAGCTGAGTCTCTAGCTTCCCCTTTACCCGCCTCCACGCCCAAAAACCCACCGGCGTGGTTTTTTATAGGAATACTGTTAGTGATTTTTAAAGCTGATGACTAGTTTAAATTCCTGTGGGAAAAGAGAGATGAGACAATGCTACATATGGGACAGAATAAAGATCTGATGAACCTCATAAATCTAAGGAAGACATAAATGGGCTCAGCTTCTTTTAGGGTGCTTCTCCAATGTCCTTTATGTTTAGTAGGTCTTATATCTGTGAATTAATCATTTGAATTCTGTCTTACAAAAATTCTTTTACTAAGATTATGGGGAAAAGAAAAATAACAATGATAAATTCAGTACACAGACACAACACAAAAAGAAATCTGTATGAATGAAATGGTTTAATCTTACATAAAACCCATAATTTTTTTTTTTTTTGCGGTACCGGGCATTGAACACGGGCGTTCTACCTCCGCGCTACACCCCCGGCCCTATTTTTTATACTTTATTTTGAAACCGGGTCTCACGAAGTTGCAGAGGGCCTCACTAAGGAGGGAGAGACAGGGAGAGAGAGAGAGAGAGAGAGAGAGAGAGAGAGAGAGCGAGCTGAGGCTGGCTGTGAACCCGGATCCTCAGGTCTCCGCCTCCCAAAGTACTGGGATTACAAGCGTGCGCCACCACGCCCAGCTAAACCAATAATTATTCAAAGTTAATATAGATAATGAAATTGTAAAAAGTTACTAGTCATTTTCCACAAATTTTTATATGGATTAATACAAGGATACATGTTTAGTACATTAAAGCTAAACCCATATGTGTACAACAGCTAAGGATAGCATTAAAAGTAAACAAAATCATAAATGGATTTTCCTAATTAAAAATTATCTTGGAAAAGGAGTTATTTTTATAATCCCACTACATACTCTTCACAAGTCACTAAGCAGTAGGCATCATGTTCTTCTAGACCAAGGGCCAATAAACTATGCACACAATGACTGCAAACACAATGCTTTCACAGAAGAAAGTACAGTCACTACATCTGCACTTCTCTCCCTACTGCCAGTCAGAGCTTCCACCTACCACCTCTCAGCCGCATGAAAGAGCAGAACACTGCCCACCGTAGAAAAACAAGCACGTGGAAGATAGCAACATGATACACCTGGTTTTTTGGTTATTGTAGTTTTGGTGGTGGTGGTACTGGGGACTGAACCCCAAAGGGTGTTCTATCTCTGAGCTATACTTCCAGCCCTTTTTATTTTTTACTTTGAAACAGGTCTCACTAGGTTGCTAAGATCTCACTAAGTTCCTGAGTCTAATCTTGAACCTGCGATCCTCATGTCTCTCAGCTTCCCAAGTACTGGGATTACAGGCATGCACCACCACACCCAGCTAGATACCCCATTTTTAATCTAATCTTATTCAAGTTCACACTAACCTTAAAAACTAACCCTATTCAAGATCACAGTTTATGGACTTTTCTTTT
Organism: Glis glis; assembly: GCA_004027185.1. Classification (NCBI taxonomy): domain Eukaryota; kingdom Metazoa; phylum Chordata; class Mammalia; order Rodentia; family Gliridae; genus Glis; species Glis glis. The sequence continues at coordinate 28,787 of PVJS01017848.1, read as the reverse complement.
TTTCTCTCTTTTAAAAGACTAAATTATGAGCTGGGCGTGGTGGTGCACGCTTGTAAACCCAATACTTGGGAGGCTGAGACAGGAGGATTGCAGGTTCGCGGCCAGCCTCAGCTACTTAATGAGGCCCTCTGTAACTTAGTGAGACCCTGTTTCAAAATAAAAAATAAAAAATAGGGCTGGGGGTGTAGCTCAGAGGTAGAATGCCCCTGGGTTCAATCCCAAGTACCACCAAAAAAAGACTAAATTATGCCCCTATTAAAAATATGAAAAATGATTCCACATGTTTACTAAAACTGCCTTGAAGACATGTCCAATCAGATGTTCCATGGCCCTTATATAATAATGTCCCTAATAATAACTTCTGTAGTTAAAGGGAATGCCGCAAAAGTGTCTTTTGTTAAAAAACTTGCAACTTCTAAAAAGAGATATTCATTCAGCACCACTTGGATAAGCTATGAGGGATGTCAGGTGTTTTAAATCTCCTAGGGGGGATTTTTAAAGGTATAAAATATTTTCAGAGTTTACACTTCAGGGAAAAGACAGAGAATGAGGTATACCTACCTGGAATATGCTCTCCCCCCACCCTCGGTCTTAGTTTCCAAGAAGCTTACTGTTAATATCTGTGCTTAAGTGCTGCAATAATTGCGTGTGTATATTTTTTGGTAAATCTCTCTTACTCTTCACTACCTGGCTTCTGTGCCTTTACGCCTAATTTAATGGCCCTTTTGTACTCAAGTTATTTATTATAAGCCACCACAGTTGTTTTTTAGAAGTAGACTGAATACAACTAAAACATAAAACAAATAATAGATAACTTCATGTAAGCAGTTTTTAAAAAGTTAACTGAACCCATAATAACATTTATACTTCGTTTTTTAAGATATAGTTTGGCTTTGGATAAATCACTTATTATCTCAAGGCTAACTTCTGTGATCACAAAATATTAGCTTTAATAACAACAGATCAGCACTTTCACATTTTCCTCTTTGCAGAGAAACTCTTTTTCAACTTCTACATGAAGCTGAACAGAAAATTGGGGATGGAGGCCAAAGGCATCAGCTACCAAGCTCCCCTTACCAGCTGTTCCACCCCTATCTATGGCAGCACAACCACTTCAAAAACCAAAGGTTCTAGTCAGTACAGTTTAAAAACCACCAACTCAGTGATAGAGTTTAAAAAGTTTGCAAAGTGTCATTAAAACATATATACATTCATGAGCTGGGGATATAGCTCAGCAGGAGAGTGCTTGCCAAGAATGCGTGAGGCCTGGGTTTAATCCCCAATACAATATATATATATAGTTATATATATATAGTTAAAATATATATATAACTATATATATAATATATTATATATAAGCTAAATATATAGTTATATAACTGTATTATATAACTATATAACCATATATAGTTATATATAGTTATATATAATATATTATATATATTATAGTTTATATTAGCTTATAAAATATATATTATATTATATATTATATATAAACTATGTATATATATATAATATATATATATAGTTTGTTGGATATATATATATAGCCAGGAATATTAACAATGATACCATTTATAGTCATAACCTTTAAGAACTACATCCATTCATCCAGCTGCCACAAATTCCCTTTAGAAATTAGAAGTATAACTCATTAAGGACCAACCCACACCCAGGTGTGGTGGTGGATGCCTGTAATCCCAGTACTTGGGAAGTTGAGAAAGGAGGATCACAAATTTGAGGCCAGCCTCAGCAACATAGTGAGGTCTTCAGCAACTTAGTGAGACCCTGTTTCAAAATAAAATATAAAACAGGATTGTGGGTGTATCTCAGAGGTAGAACGTCCCTGGGTTCAATCCCCAGCACCACAGACACAAACAAAGAACAATCAATCTTTTCATTAATTCATCTTCACATCCCATGGAATATATGTTAGACTTAATACTTTAACACTGCTAAAGAAAAACAAAAGATTCATACCTTTACAAAGATTTTCATATAGGCTCTCAACAGTTAAAAGCAAATTCTTTTCCATAACTAATCCAAACACAGCCAACCAATGTTTTTTAAAGCACTGTAATAAATGTATTAGAGTCCATGGTGGTTTCAAGTACAGCATCTAAGGAGTATTTAAAAAGATTAGCATCTATGGATTTATTTATTAGTCCTATTATTTAAACAAACTTATTTAGGAATTCCTACATACACTTCTGGGGAAAATGTAGTTACTTGAATTATTTTAAAATTAAAATAGATTTTATTAAAAGCTATTCAGTCTTAAAATGTGAATTCTATTGCAAACTGCTTTTGTATAATTCATATTACTAATAATCTTTGTCGCTTCAGAAACTATAAATACAAAGAGAAATAGTAGCTCTAAATAGAGAGGAAGCACAGTTTCAATCAGCAAAGGTCCCTTCTACTTTTCAATATGGTCATTTCCATGAAGACACCAATCTAATGGTCATACAACTTGGGAGGGGGGAATCTATATAGAAAAAAATGTCAAATATAATTGCCAGTTGCTACAGTCTTACAAAGGCAGGCTTATGAAGAAAATTGATCATTGTGTTCTATAAGTAGTCAACACCTTTTTCTGTATCATTCGTATTTCTACTATGAAATATATAATTTAAATCAACCCTCCTAGAATCTTCTGATCATTCTTCACCATCTGGGTTCAACACTTGATGATACAATCAAGTAGCAAACACATCACACTATAAATATTAGAATCTCACTGAATAACTGGGATAGACATACAAACTACAATTGATGGACTATAATGTTTCTCCCAGCTAAAATGTGAACATCTAACAAATATTAAACTGACTACCAATGCTAAATTTGGTGTTTTGTTGAACTGTAGAAAAGATATCAATCTAAAGAAAATTCGAAATATCTACACAATGTTACCAATTGTACTGATTTCATATTTACATGGCATAAGTCAAAATATACAATTCTTTTTTTTCTTTCTTTCTTGTTTTTTTTTTTTTGTGGTACTGGGGATGTAACCCAGGGACATTCTACCTTCGAGCTACACCTCCAGCCTTATTTTTTATTCTTTATTTTGAAACAGGGTCTCACTAAGTTGCGGAGGGTCTCACTAAGAGCTGAGGCTGGCCGCGAACCTGCGATCCTCCTGTCTCAGTCTCAAGTACTGGGATTACAAGCGTGCGCCACCACGACCGGCTACAATTCTTTTTCTGAATACACATATTACTTTGGAGGATTCCTTGTATCAGGCATTTTGATTCAGGACAAATTAATGAGCAAAGTTTTTCTGGATTCAATTTCAGATCCACGAGGACAGTGTGTCTGACACAGAATATGCACTGTAATTATTTGTTGACTGAAAAAATGAATGATAATATATAGTCCTAACCTTTAAGAAATGTCTATCACTTAACTGTCAAAAAGTTAACTCAAACCAGGCGTGGTGGCGCACGCTTGTAATCCCAGTACTTTGGGAGGCGGAGACCGGAAGATCTGGGTTCGCGGCCAGCCTCAGCTCACTCTCTCTCTCTCCCTCTCTCTGCCTGTCTCTCTCTCCCTCTCTACCTAGTGAGGCCCTCCGCAACTTGGTGAGACCTGGTTTCAAAATAAAGCATAAAAAAATAGGGCCAGGAGTGTAGCGCAGAGGTAGAACGCCCCTGGGTTCAATCCCAGTACTGCAAAAAAAAAAAAAAAAGTTAACTCAAGAGCCAGGCGTGGTGGCGCACGCTTGTAATCCCAGTACTTGGGAGGCTGAGACAGGAGGATCCGGGTTCGCGGCCAGCCTCAGCTACTTAGTGAGGCCCTCCGCAACTTCGTGAGACCCTGTTTCAAAATAAAGAATAAAAAATAGGGCTGGGGGTGTAGCTCGGAGGTAGAATGCCGGTGGGTTCAACTCCCAGTACCGCAAAAAAAAAGTTAACTCAAAAACCAAGAGAAAAAATTTGATGTGATACAGATTATTTTAATTACCTTCATTTTATACAAAAATCTTTTAAGATAACAAATATCTTTAGTAATAAAAAAGAAATTTTCAATAAATAGAGTTGAACTAATTACCTCCATCCAAAGGTTTCCAAAGGCAATTTTCATCTCTGTTTCTAATATTGAAGATAAAGCTGTTCCAAGAGATTTTTCAAGATCAGACATTACACGTTCAAGTAGAATGGACAGTCCAGAATTTGTAGATTTCTCCTCAGAGCTCTCTTCTACCTGTGTTGTTTCTTTAAAACAAATGTTACAGGCTATATTTAGAGCACTAACAATAACTATCATATATATAATTAGTATTTGGTCATAAATAATAACATTTTATGTATTTAATTGGTATTTGAATTACCTGGAAAACAAAGTAACACTGTATTTAGCTAATATTTTTTTTTCTTTTGGTACTGGGGATGGAACCCAGGGGCTTCTATCTCCGGGCTACACCCCTAGCCCTATTTTATTTTTTATTTGGAAACAGAGTCTTGTTAAATTGCTGAGGCTGGCTGTGAACCTGCGATCCTTCTGTCTCAGCCTCCCAAGTACTGGGATTACAAGCGTGCGCCACCAAGCCTGGCTTGAAAACTGTAATTTTCTTAAGGCAAAACTCAAAATACTAAATGGCTTATAGCTACAAATACAAACGAAGGAATTAAAATGACAGTAATATAATGATATGGTTCCATTCATGCTACCCCCCCAAAAACCATAAATTAGAATATTCCGTTAATCCCAAATTCCATTTTGAGTATTATGACTAAATGTTATTCTCCAGAAGAGCAAATAAGCAGCATGTGTGTATTTACTAATATTTACCCAATTATATATAAAAAGTATATCTGATATTAGATACTTCAATAATTATTTTCCCCACAGAGGGAAAAGATGAGTGAGATGTATTTATAAATGATGCCATTTAATATAATATCCCATTAAATATCAAGCTACAGAACAGATCATTCTAGTTAAGAAGAGAGAGAAGATAACAGTACTGCCTTTACTTTTTTCTTAAATACTTTTATTGGTGTATTGTAATTATACATCACAGTGAGGTGAGGTTCAAAGTGAAATAAATATACATGCACACAAGTCTTGGTGTGTTTTCCTTCAGACCCCACTCCATTACCCGCCCCTCCCTGTGTATGTTAGTGAGATTAGTAGTGAAACCTCCATATAGAGATACAGCCCTATTTGAACTGTTTCCTTCATCAATTCTTTTTTTTCCTCTCTCTAGCTCCCTCTCCCTATCTCCCCAGCCACTTCCACTATTCCAAACTGGTGTCTCTCATTTATCTGAAGTCCCTTTTGTTTCCAATTTTCTCTCTAGGTTTCACATATGAGAGGAAAAATTCGACCCTTGACTTTCTGAGACTGGCTGATCTCAGTTAGCTTAATATTCTCTAGTTCCATCCATTTTCCTGCAAATGACACAATTTTATTCTTCTTTATGGCTGAGTAAATTCCACTGTGGGTATATACCACATTTTCATTATCCATTCATCTGCCGATGATAGCTAGGTTGGTTCCATAGTTTGGCTATTGTGAACTGTGCTGCTATTAACATGGATACACATGTATCACTATAGTATTCTGAATTTAATTCTTTCAGAAAGGTACTGAGTAGTGGTATAGCTGGGCCATATGGTGGTTCCGTTCCTAGTCTTGTGAAGAACCTCTGTACTGATCTCCATAGTGGCTGTGCTAATTTGCAGTCCCACCATCAGTGTATAAGAGTTCCTATTTCCCTACATTCTCACCAGCATTTACTATTGAAGTCTTGATTGCCAAAAATTTTTAAAAATAAAACTTTTTTACTAAAGTCCTATAAGTTTCTTGATTGTTCCAGCTAAGTTTTTATCATATTAACAAGAAGTTATAAATATGAAGCTAATTTTAAAAGGAAACTAAAAAAGTCTCTCCACTTCAATATTTCCTCTAGCTACTACTAATATAAAAGGTATACTTCGCAAGGTACAAATTAGCACGCACATTGGGATCATAAACATGTAAAACTATGTGTGAGTATACAGATAAAAATCAATTTATAAATGCATATATAGAAGGCAATAATTTTAATTATGTTTTCTTCTGTATTATCATTATAATTTTCATTTATTTGTAAGGTTTATATGCCTATAAGCATTCCAAATTTGAAGTTACATTATATGTAGAAGATGAAAATTTACCAATAATTCCAAATGTTATCAATAATCTTAGTGCATAAAATAAGATATATTTCTAATTATTCACAGTAAAAACACTACCTGCTTTCAACTGCTGCTTAGAAATACAAGGCTGATGAGACACATCTGTGTTCAGAGAGAAGTTTAATAACTCTGCACTCAATTCTTCTTTACTGAGTGACTTCACACCACTTATTAGGCCTTTGCTTCTTAAATTTCTATCATCCCTAAAGTTGAGGTTAAAAGAAAAAAAAATCTATTTGTAAGATAAACTATATGGCAACTCAAAACACATGAGATCTAGTCAGAGGTTGGTGATTCTCAGCAAAGGATAATATTTTTTTAAAAACAGAGAAAATAAAGGAATTTATATACAGTAGGGTCACATCATATGAGCTTTGGGAAATAGTAATAATTATTATTTACTAAGTGTTTTCCTGGTACCAAGTCTAAGTGCTGTGTGTGTGTGTATGTGTGTGTGTGTGTGTGTGTGTGTGTACAATAATCTACTGAATCCTCACGACAAACCGCTGAGGTATAAATGATAATTTTATCCCCATTTCATAGCTGAAAAACTGAGATGTAAAGAAGTTAAGTAACTTGTCCAGAATTATACCCAGTAGGTGGGAACTGGATTTGAACACAGGAATTTGATCATCCAAAGAGAAAAAAAAACAAAAAGAACCATAGTAGGAGACAATAATTTACACAGAGCGGACAATTACAATTGCTCAGAAGGAGTATAAGAAATAGTGTGAATCTGCTGTGTGTACGAAGAAACCAATATGATTAGAACAGAGTGCATGAGGTTGCAGAGGAAGGCGAGGGATTTGATACATGAAAAGACACTTGAACTGAAGGCCTCAAGTGGGAAGTGACGTGACCAGATCTGTGCTTGTTCAAGTGTTCCAGAACCTAGCAGCTTCCAGCTTCTGTTAATGACTGAGAAGCCTGGTCAGACTAACCTTTCCACACATGAGAATTATAAAATCTGAGCAAAAAAGAAAAAAGACCTATCTGAAAGCACTAGAGAGTAATAACGTGGAGGTGGAAGCTAGAGAGGAGTCTGAAAAACAACAGCCAACTTCATTGTGCAAAAAATAAAATTCAGATTAAATGTGTTCCTCTATACCTTTGGATCCTTTTCTCACATATGAGAAATAACAATTTTACTTAGCATTATATTGGTTTTATGTTAGAACTAAGTGATGAAAATATTAGAGGGGAGAGAAGAAGGAGCAGCAAAGAAGAAGGGGAAAAAACTCTAAGATTTGAGCATGCACTAGGCACTACACGGAAATTATCTGGTTGAATACATGCAATAACCTTATGAGGTAGATATTATTCTTTTGTGTGTGTATGTGGTACTGGGGGTTGAACCCAGAGGCACTTTACCTTTGAGCTACACTCCCGGCCCTATTTTATTTTTTATTTTTGAAACAGGGTCTCGCTAGGTTGCGGAGGACCTCATAAGGTTGCTGAGGCTGGCTACAAACCTTTGATCCTCCTGTCTTAACCTCTCAAGTAGTGGAATTACAGGTGTGCACCACCACGCCCAGCTGAGGTAGGTATTTTTCTCCCTATTTATTATACAGGAGGAAACTAAATTAGGAAAATTGTCAAGGTCACAAAGCCGACAGGTGGTAGACACAGGACTCTAACCCAGGCAGTCTATTTCCATAATGGGCACCCAGAACAGAACTGTAACATACACTACCCTCTCCAAATAAACAAACAAACAAACAAACAAATAAATAATCTTCATGCTTCATGACTAAACAATTTCATCAGATTTTAATACTTACTTCCCCTTGCTTTTTCAAAAGTTTTCTGAATAGTGTACAAACTATAATGAAATGAAGCCTGGTATGGTGGTGCACACCTGTAATCCCAGTACTTGGGAGGTTGAGACAGGAAGATTGCAGGTTCAAAGCCAGCCTTAGCAATTTATTGAGGCCCTCTGCAACTTAGTGAGACCCTGTCTCAAAATTAAAAAATTTAAAATAGGGCTGGGAGTGTAGCTCAGAGGTAGAACGTCCCTGGGTTCAACCCCCAGTAGTGTGCGTGTGCGCGCGCGCGCATGCCGCGCACACACACACACACACACACCAAAACAAACTACACTGAAATAAAACTTCACCTATTTGAGATTTCATCCCTCTAGAGCTCATACATCACAAGAATATCAGACATAACTGAGTATGCTTAGTGGTAGAGTTAGAAAATAATGTTTTTGATCCTTGGCTTTGTGGATACAGTGATTTTTTAAATATTCTTTGTATAGCCATTATTTAAAAAAATAATAAAACTCACGTGCACAGAACAACAAAAGAACATGGGAACAATTCCTGGTACTGAAGACAGCATTTTAATACTCGATCATCATTGTTCTCATCACTCAATCCATCTGCAAATTTAGCAAAGGCAATTGTCAATAAGCACATTAGAAAACTGGCCATCACATGCATAATCTAGGCTGTATTTATAAATCAAAAATATCAAAAGTTTTACGCCAGTGAAACTACGCTGTATGATACCACAACGGTAGATACATGTCATGGTACATTTCTCCACACCCATACAATTTACCCCCCCAAGAATGAACCTAATGCAAACTACAGACTCTGGGTGATAATGGTGTATCAATGTAGGTTCATCAGTTGTAATGAACATACTACTAAGGTGGAGGATATTGATAATGAGGGAGGTTATACATGTGTGAGAATAGAAGATACACAGGAAATCTCTGTACCTTCTGTTCAATTTTGCTGTTAACCTATCACTACTCTATAAATCAAAATCTATTTTTTTTTGGTACTAGAGATTAAACCCAGGGGCATTCTACCTCCAAGCAACACACCAGCCCTTTTTCATTTCTTGTTTTGAAAGAGTCTCACTAGGTTGCTGAGAGTCTTGATACATTGCTGAAGCTTTCCTCCAACCTGTGTTCCTCCTGTCTCAGCCTTCCAAGTACTGAGATTACAAGCGTGCGCCACCACACCCAGCTCTCAGAACCAGTTTCCCAGCTCTCAGAACCAGTTTCTTATGTCTGCTTTTCCTACCTCTAAAATAATTCGTTTAGAGATGTGCAGAGAACGAAACATGGGCCCTAGACAGAGAACACGAAAAGTAATTTCTTTTTTTTTTTTTTTGCAGTACCGGGGGTTGAACACAGGGGCGTTCTACCTCCGCGTTACGCCCCCGGCCCTATTTTTTATACTTTATTTTGAAACCGGGTCTCATGAAGTTGCGGAGGGCCTCACTAAGGAGAGAAAGAGAGAGAGAGAGACAGGGAGAGAGAGAGCGAGAGAGCTGAGGCTGGCCGCGAACCTGGATCCTCCAGTCTCCGCCTCCCAAAGTACTGGGATTACAAGCGTGCACCACCACGCCCGGCACAAAAAGTAATTTCTAACAAATGTTAATCAGCCCGCTGACAGGCTATATACTCTGGGATTCTCCAAGCCTTAAAACACGTAGTTAAAAATTCAGGTTTTGTGAAAATAATGCAATGTATAGAAACATAACAAAAACAATGTTTCTCAAAAGCCTTATACTACCTGCCTCAAACCTTCCTAGGATTAATAAAACACATTGCAGGACCACATCCCAGATCTACTTCTGGGTAGGACTTTTAGGATCCTGAATCCTGACAATGGTTCAAGCTCTTGGAAAGTCTCTTACACTAAAATTCAAGACACTAACAAGCTAATGAACCTTAACCTTGTTCCCAGCTTATAACCATTTTTCTCTCAAATTTTAGCCTATATTATTTAATCCCGTAATCCATAGGTTCCCAAAGTGGGCAATACTATCCCACGGGGGGAGGCAGGGAGGGTTGTGCTGGAACAAAATACACATCCAGAAAACAATGCAAACGTGTCACTGCCTATCTTTCTATTTGTTTAAAGAAGGTAGATTTCCAGGGAAGCACTGAGTAATACATACATTCTTTTTTTAAGGGGGTGTTAAGTCGGGCATGGTGGTGCACACTTGTTATCCTAGTACTTGGGAGGCTGAGACAGGAGGATCCAGGTTCGTGGCCAGCCTCAGCTACTTAGTGAGGCCCTCCGCAACTTAGTGAGACCCTGTTTCAAAATAAAGAAAAAAACTAGGGCTAGGGGTGTAGCTTGGAGGAAGGATGCCCCTGGGTTCAATCCCCAGTACCGCAAAAAATTTTTAAAAAAGAAAAAGGGCTGTTAAGCTAAATAAAATTGGGAATCTCAAATTGGAAAACTCATTTGTTCTGCAATAAATATTTATATAGAGCCAAATTTATGCCAGATTTATGTAACCAGCTAGGTATGGAAAGACAAACTCTTTAGGAATTCAAAATCTAAAGGTGAAATCTAGACAGAGCTCGACTCTCTCAGGACATGAGACTGAGGGAGATGTGCCCGGGTTCCTTATTCAGATGACCAGTGAGCCACATGGACACATATCACTGCAGCCAATTTTCCTTCTTTTAGTTCAGAGTAACACAGATAATGCAAAATGGGTGACTTAGAATCATTAGTTACCTTTAAACAATTCAATTCAGCAAAGAAAATGAGCTTTAAAAGTAACGGTACACTGCTCTAAAGTTACCAGTTTAAGATTATGTGTATTAACATTTTATCTAGGATTTATGGAACTGGAAAATAAACCCCAAACTGCGAGAATATTCATGAAGTATTTATTTATCCAATAAATATTTTAATATACTTTTATTGATGTATCATAACCATACATCATAGTGAGGTTCAGTGTGATAGAAACATACATGCACACAGCACCAGGTGCATTCTTTGTATCTACACAAGTGCTTTTCTTCTACCTCTGAGTTACACCACAGCCCTATTTTATTTTTTATTTTGAAACAGAGTCTCACTAAGTTAGAGTGCACTGGCCTCAAACTTGTGAGCCTCTTGTTTCGGCCTTCCAAGTCCTGAGATTACAGGTGTGCACCACCACACTCAGTTGCTCAGGTGCTTTTCAAAAGTGAATAAAGCAGCCAGGTTCAGTGGCACATGCCTGTAATCCCAGCTACTCAGGAGGCTGAGATAGGAGAATCCTAAGTTCAAGACCAGCCTGGACAACTTAGCAAGACCCCATCTCAGAATAAAAATAGAATAAAAACAGGGGCTTGGGATGAAGCTCAGTGGTAGAGTGCCCTGGGGTCAATCTCTAGTACCAGGAAAACATACACACACACATCCCCATCCCAATGCCCTTTTCAGTTCACATTTCATTGACTATATTTTTTACACCATTTCCCTTGAAGAATGCATCAGCACCCAAAAAGGTCTTTGTCAGGAAACACCCCGAAAGAACAATACTTACAAAGTTTTTGAGATGCGAGTTGTATTGACTGGCCCCATAGCTTTCTGTCTTGGCTTTTGAGACTATCGTTGATGAAATGCACTGCAGGGATAGCTTTATGCTGGGCATGTTTTAGCAGTTTTCCTGCCTTCATCCGATCCAGCTCTTGCACAACAACCCAGGGAATTATTAACACAAGTCTGTCAAAGCCTAAAAAATAGAGAGATTTCTTAAAATCCAACAAATACTTATTGAGCTACTAAATCAAACTGCCGTAGAAGTAAAAGTTCTTAAAGTACATAGTCTCTACCCTTAAGAAATTTACAATCAATAGAGACATAATACATAAAGAAATGGAAATTAAAAATAGGATAAGGGCCAAAAGCATGTTAAAAAATACATACTACTAGAGAACAAAAAAGTTTAGCAGACACCATTTCTGCAATCAAGGTTCATAATGTAAATGATTTAACAATACACAAATGAATAATTTTAAATTACAATAAATGTAATTTTAAAAAGTGAGTTTTAGCCGGGCGTGGTGGTGCACGCTTGTAATCCCAGTACTTTGGGAGGCGGAGACCGCAGAATCCGGGTTCGCGGCCAGCCTCAGCGCGCATGCGCGCACGCGATCGATCGATGGATCGATCGATCGATCTGTCCCTCTCTCTCTCTGTCTGTCTCTCTCTCTCTCTCTCTCTCTCTCTACCTAGTGAGGCCCTCCGCAACTTCGTGAGACCCGGTTTCAAAAATAAAGCATTAAAAAATAGGGCCGGGGGTATAGCGTGGAGGTAGAACGCCCCTGCGTTCAATCCCCGGTACCGAAAAAGAAAAAAAAAAAGTGAGTTTTAGAGCCAGGTGTGGTGGCGCACGCTTGTAATCCCAGTACTTGGGAGGCTGAGACCGAAGGATCCGGGTTCGCGGCCAGCCTCAGCTACTTAGTGGGGCCCTCCGCAACTTAGTGAGACCCTGTTTCAAAATAAAGATAAAAAAAAAATAGGGCTAGGGGTGTAGCCCAGAGGTAGAATGCCTCTGGGTTCAATCCTCGGTACCACCAAAAAAAAAACCAGAACCTATAAATATTAAATATGTTATGCAAATACCTGTTATTTCTGTTGTCTTCAATATTCTAACAAATTTAAGATGATTCATCAGAATATTCGTGTCAATAACAATTAGAAGCTTTTTGTCTGAAGCAGTATTTGCTAGAAAAAAGGAGTAAAGTTCAAATTTTTTGACACTTGATAATAAACTTGTATAATAACTAAAATTTTGATATCACAGAAGCACAGAAAATTCACTTATATTTAAAAGCCCTCTGTGTCTTGTACTTAACTGTATAACAGAATCAGGCAGTGGCTGGACTCTCAAGCTAAAATCTATCAGGCCCATCATTTGGTTGCCATGTAAATTTCTCCCCAGTCAACCAAGGGTCCCTGGACAGGAACCACAACCCTTGTTTGGAGGAGAAAGGAGGTACAGGGTGGGTGGAGGGAGAACTCATTTAGGTTCAAGAGAATAGAGAAGATAAGTACGGGCAAAGCAGAAATCCACAGAAGGACTTAGGGCCAAGACTCTGGAGAATGAGAGTGTTTTTTATAGCATTCTTAAGAGATGTATGTCCTGTAGATAAGGAAAATAAAATTGCTTTTACTCCAATTTTTAAGGGACAGTGAAATAATCAATGTTTAATTATCTACCAATAGAATATCATAAACTGATTATAGGTATATTTTAAATCATAAACTGACTTCATCAGCAGTAACTATGTTTCTGAATCCTGTCCTGTACCACTGTAGTTTTGCGCTTAGGAAGTATAAGCTAATTTTAATATACCCTGAGAGTAAAATATCACTGAAAAGCTAAATATGTGAACGAACAAAAATATAATAATACTGGCTTTGTTATTTCATAGGGCCTTTGTAAGGATCAGAGAATTAATGCATAGGAAAACACTTAGTAAATTGAAAAATGCAATGTGAATATAAGGTAGCATGACTAGTTTCATCAACCGAACTCAAAATAGTATACTAATAGATTTTGAATAATCTTTATCATTCTCTTCTTCCAGTAGTAAAAATAACCAAAATTTTACTCTATGAACCAGAAATCCATGAAAATGCCTTCAAGCAATCTGCCCTTATATCTGGTTGTCAGCACTTTACATAGTTGAAACTATTAAAAGGTATCATTAAGAGCAAGAGTAAAAGACCATGAGATCGGTCCGTCACAGAAAGTCAAGAGTTGAGCCGGGTGTGGTGGCGCATGCTTGTAATCCCAGTACTTGGGAGGCGGAGACAGGAGGATCTGGGTTCGCGGCCAGCCTCAGCTACTTAGTGAGGCCCTCCGCAACTTCGTGAGACCCGGTTTCAAAATAAAGGATAAAAAATAGGGCTGGGGTGTAGCTCGGAGGTAGAACACCCCTGGGTTCAATCCCTGATACCACAAAAAAAAAAGAAAATCAAGAGTTGAATGTTTTCTCTCTTACATGGCAGCTAGAGAGAAAAATAGGAAACAAAAGGTATAAATAATTGGAGAGGGACCAGTAGAATAGTGGAAGGAGATAGGGAGAGGGAGGTGGGCAGAAGAAAGGGAAGAACTGATGAAAGAAACAGTTCAAATCATGCTGTACCTATGTGTAAAGGTACCACTACCAAACTAGCTGTTATGTATGTGGAGGGGTGGGTAGTGGGTAGTGGGTAGTGGGAGAAATTTACATGGCAACCAAATGATGGGCCTGATAGATTTTAGCTTGAGAGTCCAGCCACTGCCTGATTCTGTTATACAGTTAAGTACAAGACACAGGGAATCATACCAAAACCTGTGTGCATGTTTGTATGAATTTGAACCTCACTAAGATGTGTATTTACAATGCAGTAAGAGTATAAAAAAAGACAAATCATAACTCTACTGGCTTCTTGGCAAAAGAGCAAGAAAAATATGTCTAACTGTCTAATAATGTGAGATATATAAAATAAATGATTAGACAAACTTAGACCTGATTCCTGAGGCTAAAATAAATGTACCAAATCATTTCAAATGAGTGAATTTTATCATTTTTCATCTAAACACTGTAAAAACTGAACATTAATTCTTAGGAAAGCGTAGGAGATCAGAAACATTAACATATAGGGTATACCGGCAGAAGAATGTACATCATCTTCCACCAAGTCAATTTCCATACTCATTAACTCTCCAGAGGGTGGTACCACAGGTAAATCCACACTTTTTCCCACACGTGCAGCATGAAGCTCTTCTACTATCTGCATCTAAATTGTAAAAGACCCCAGTGAAATATTTTTAGTTACTTCCTTTGCAGATTAATAAGAGAAGAAAGCAATTAATTAAGTCACCTGGGTTAACTTGTGGAAATATTTTACAGAAATATGGAGGCACATGGTAAAAAGAATATAAGTTTATAAACATATACATAGTTTTTAAAATAATTCTTCTCTTATTACCTCTGTAACCTTAGGCAAGCAAATTAGTTACCTATTTTGGGTCTCAGTTTACTCACCTACAAAATAGGAGTATTAAATATCTATTTCCTTTTAGGATTTTTGTGACAAATAAGTTATGTGAAGCTCCTTGCATAGAGCCTAGTAATACAGACATCAAAACAAGTTCATGCTCATTCCCATTCTCACTTCAAAGTATTTCCAGAGTCAATTTTATCTTGATGATAAATGTTCTTAAGATTTCTAATACCGTTTATGAACCATAAAAAACTGAAATCTAGATCTTCAAATCCTTGATATATTTTGATGTAAAGAAATGAAAATACAGTCTAGCATTAGGGTAAAAGTGAGAAATCTTCTATCAAAGGGCATTGACCCTCAAGACAGAAAAACACAACTGACTGCTACAAATAAAAAGCTATCACCAGGCGTGGTGGCACATGCCTGTAATTCCAGTAATTCAGCAATTCAGTGAGGCCCTCTGCAACTTAGTGAGACCCTACTTCAAAATAAAAGAATAAAACAGGTTGAGGGTATAGCTCAGAGGTAAAATGCCCCTGGGATCAATTCCCAGTACCACAGAAAAATAAAAATAAAAGTAAAAACAAGGTGGAGCCGGGCGTGGTGGCACATGCTTGTAGCCCCAGTACTTGGGAGGCTGAGACAGAAGGATCACAGGTTCACAGCCAACCTCAGCCATTTAGCAAGGCCCTCCACAACTTAGTGAGACCCTGTCAGCAATTTAGTGAGGCCCTTCGCAACTTAGTGAGACCCTGTTTCAAAATAAAGAATAAAAAAACATCAGGCTGGGGGTGGCACTCAGAGGTAGAATGCCCCTGGGTTCAATCCCCAGTACCGCAAAAAAAAAAAAGTAAAATAGGGCGGGGGTGTAGCTCGGAGATAGAATGCCCCTAGGTTCAATCCCCAGCATCACAAAAAGAAAAAGAAAAAGCTATCAAGCTGGTGGTACATGCCTGTAATCCCAGTACTTAGGAGACTGAGACAACAGGATCACATGTTCGAAGCCAGTCTCAGCAACTTAGTGAGACCCTGTTTCAAAATAAAAAATAAAACAGGGTTGGTTGTAGCTAGAGGTAGAATGCCCCTGGGCTCAATCCCCCCCACACACACACAATCAATATAGCTTAAAAAGAAAAATACATAGTGTTCTGTGAATCTGATTTTAATTTAGGACCAGGGAATGCAAAATTCTACCCAATATTTCTATGAGGGTCAATCAGGAGATTCTAGTTGGAAAATGAAGTAATAAGTAAAAAGATAAAACTCATTTTCACTAAATAATAAGTTCATCTATTGCTGAGTAAAAACATAAAGCAAAAACCTGTTAACATCACAACACATCTTGGCAACCCTAGGTGTACACATGCAAAGCATGACAGCATTAAATCAAAACTCAGACAACTGGTAAGCCATAGGCTTTTCTTGTGTGGTACTGGGGATTGAATGCAGGGGAATTTTACCTCTGGGCTACACCCCCAGCTCCATTTTATTCTTTATTTTGAAACTGGGTCTCACTAAGTTGCTGAGGCTGGCCACAAACCTCTGATCCTCCTGTCTCAGCCTCCCAAGTACTGGGATTACAAGTGTGTGCCACCACGCCTAGCAGCTCCATATTTTTTTCAAAACAGATTAGCCTATTAGAAACAAAGGCAAAGCTGGGCATTGTGGCGCACGCTTGTAATCCCAGTACTTGGGAGGCTGAGACCGGAAGATCCAGGTTCCCAGTCAGCCTCAGCTACTTAGTGAGGCCTTCCACAACTTAGTGAGACCCTGTTTCAAAATAAAGAATAAAAAATAGGGCTGGAGGTATAGCTTGGAGGTAGAATGCCCCTGGGCTCAATCCCCCCCCCACACTGAGTTCAATCCCCAGTACCGCAAAAAAAAGGTAATCAAGTAAATGTAATTACTTTTCCAACTAGTTTTTGATGATCTCATAAAAACCTACATATTAGCTGGGCGTGGTGGCGCACACTTGTAATCCCAGTACTTGGGAGGCTGACACAGGAGGATCCGGGTTCGCAGCCAGCCTCAGCTATTTAGTGAGGCCCTCCACAACTTAGTGAGACCCTGTTTCAAAATAAAGAATAAAAAATAGGGCTGGAGTGTAGCTCAGAGGTAGAAGGCCCCTGGGTTTAATCCCTAGCACCACAAAAAAAAAACTACATATTGATTTAAGTAGAGACACCATTGTTATTTTCATATTATCAAGATTTTTAGATATTTATTAAAAGTAAGAATTGTTTGAATTTCATTAAAAATATTCAAAATAAGTATATCAGTAATAACCTCTTGGTCTGTATCTTGAATACTTTCAGGTGGCAATGAAGAACACGATGCTTCAAAACTCTGAAATGAAAAGTAATTTTATTAGTTAAAAATAAAGCATATACCTAGAGTAGTGTTTTTCAACATTAGCACTATTAATACTTTAAGTTGGTAATTCTATATTATAGGGGCTATCTTGGGTATTACAGGATATTTAGCAGCATCCCTGTACCCCACCCACTAGATGTCAGTACTACTACCCACCTACCTCTAATCTTGACAACCAAAGTTGTTTCCAGACATTGCCAAATGTCCTGAGGGGCAGAATTGCCTCTACATAAGAAACCACCCCCAGAATAGAAAAGCCTCATTCTATCAAGTCATGAAATGTGGAGAAATTCTTTAGGGTTTATTCATTCATAGATACATCCCTAGAAGTACTCATATTCTAATAATAAAACTATATGCCACTCTAAGAAATAGAAAGAACCAAGATAAAGCTAAACAAGCTGGCACTCAGAGAGCCATTTCTAAAAGTGACACTACAAGGCTGGGCGTGGTGGCGCACGCTTGGAATCCCAGTACTTGGGAGGCTGAGACAGGAGGATCCGGGTTCGTGGCCAGCCTCAGCTACTTAGTGAGGCTCTCTGCAACTTACTGAGAACCTGTTTCAAAATAAAGAATTAAAAATTGGGCTGGGGATGTAGCTCGGAGATAGAATGCCCCTGGGTTCCATCACCAGTACTGCAAAAAATAAATAAATAGCTGGGCGTGGTAGCGCACGCTTGTAATCCCAGTACTTGGGAGGCGGAGACCGGAGGATCCGGGTTTGGGGCCAGCCTCAGCTACTTAATGAGGCCTTCCACAACTTCATGAGACCCGGTTTCAAAATAAAGGATAAAAAATAGGGCCGGGGGTGTAGCTCGGAGGTAGAACACCCTTGGGTTCAATCCCCGGTACTGCAAAATAAATAAATGAATGAATGAATAAATGAATAAATAAATAATAAATGTGACACTACAGAACAACAAAGGGAATTTGAGGACTGCAATAGGGATAAGGAGAAAAGGTTGAACATGCCCTGTGTTTTGTATGATATACAGTTGCATTATATGTGGTTAGAGCAGGAGAGGTTTGTGTTCTATTTATTTTTTTCCAACAGAGACTGAAAACCTTTCTATAAATTCCAACTTTGCACCAACACTTTTGCTGAGCGGACGAGTCCTACCTAACCCTATGTACAGGTGACAGGAAGTTCAGCAAAAGCACAACCAAGTCACCTCCTAAATATTCACCAAGATAACTCCAAACTTGTATCTATTTTGCAGGAAACTATTTATAGTATAAATTATAGGCCCTCTTTTAAACAAGTATGCCATATGCAAAAATGCTTTCCCTAACTTTCCAACATCAAACTTCACATGATGTAACACCACACACATCATACACAGGCCCATTATAGCTTTACTATTCCATGACCATGGGATTTAAAATATTTTCTCTATTAAGACTTTGAATTTTACTAGATATCTTTAAGGTTCTCTTAAATTAAGAAGCGTCAAGCAAGCTAGCCATTATTGTCAGAACTTCCTGCAACTCCTGACATTCTAAGTCTTCTTATTCTCTTTCTTTAAGCCATACTACCCTCTGACTACAGTTCACTTCCAGGGACTTCAATGAATTCTCTATCACCCAACAATCCAGGAAAGTTCATGTCAATTGTCCCTGAAAACTTGCTCTCTGTTAGTGGGCATTTAGCTGTTTGCCTCCCCCACCCAGCTTTATTAAGTGGATTAAGATAAAGCCTTCCCTGGGAATTTCAAAAGGGAATTGATTCAATGAGGATAATGATGGTTTTAGCTACCAAAATGATTCTAATGGGAAAATGTGATTATCTTGCTTTCTTGGTTATCTTTCAGTGGCTCTCTTCCAGCTATAGGAAAACAAAATAAAATACCAATCTTTCCCATGAGACACAAAATCATCCCCTCTGGACCCTGGTTTCCCACCCAGCTGCTCCTGTAGAATTCGCTACACAACATACTCAACAACTTCAGTACCCATATACCTTCCTGTCAAACTCTATTTCCTCACATGCCCTGGCTCTCTTCGTGGCAGGAGAGCACTTCTGTTCTTCTCTACACGCCCTTCAAGACCAAGCTTAAGAATCTCTACTTTAGTGAGCCCTTCCCTAACTAGCCCAGAGAGTTATACTAACACCACAGCTGGTTTTCAGGGCTCTGATAGTTTCTTCACTGTAGTGCAATTATGTTTGTCTGCCTCCCTTGGAATTTCTCTAGGGTAAAGATACTCCTACTTGCCTCTCAAGTCACTAGCACCTAAAAAAGTACCTGACACATAATAAGTATCTTTAATTAATGTTTGATAAATGAATGGATTCCTACCTCCCAGACTTGTAAGGACTAAATGGTACTCTGCTTTTAAATTTTTCTTTTCTTTTTTGGTACTGAGGATTGAATCCAGGAGCATTCTACTTCAGAGCTATACTCCCAGCCCTTTTAATTTTTTATTTTTGAAACAGGATTTCACTATGTTGCTGAAAGTATTGCTAAGGCTGATTTCGAACCTGTGATCCTCCTGTCTCAGTCTCCCAAGACTGGGATTGCAGGCATGCACCACCATGTTCAGCTGGGATTCTGTTTTTAAAAATAGCCTATGATCCATATATCTCTAGAACATTAATTTGCAATGGGATGGGGAGTTCAGGGTTGGCAATCTGAGAAGGTTCTATATCAAAGGATTACAAAATTTAAGAAACAAAAGAAGTTATTTTCTTTTAAAGAAAGCATAACAAGATTATTAAATAACAGGATAAATAAATTCAGAAAAATACAATTGGTTCCTTGAAAATATACTCATTATTTTAGGAAAATAATTAGATAATCAAAGAAATAGTAAAATAAAACAAATACAATATTATCTCCTCTCAAAAGCATATGCTGAAAATAGTATACTCGAGATAAAAGCAATATTTACGTGTTGCTCCTGTGTCTAAGTGACTTTGTCAGATAATGCTGCTATTAGAGCAACAGTTTATCAGGAGTTTTAATTCTGGTAACTGGAAAGCAGCCATACAAAAACTGCTTCCCTTACAGCTTCATATTCATGCTCTGTACCTGTCAGTTTATGTAGTAATTTTATACAGAGAATTAACAAAAAACCCTGTAAGACGCACTGCAGAGATTTCTCATACTGTTCCTTAGATGCACAGCACATGGGAATAAAAAGCACGATAGGATGATGATCACCGAACGCCATGATTTAAGCTCCTTTCATTGGTTCTACTCTAGGAACTGGTTATAACACAAGAAGACAACTACAAGTTCTTTCCCTCTGAGAAAACAGTAGAAAGAACAAACTCAGTTCTTTTCCTTTGTGGGCCTCTCAAACTAAAAATACAGCCTCTCAAGCTCTTCTGCCTCCTTGGTTATAATTGCTCTATTTTATATAAGAAGTATCTTACTGCCTAATAACTGAAATCAGGTAGGCTTAACCACCACCCTTGTTTAAAAGAAGTCTCTAAATTTCAGAGCTTACATACTAAAGTTCTGATGCTGAGCTGACATGATAGTACATGCCTATAATCCTAGTACTTGAGAGGCTGAGACAGAAGGATCACAGGTTCGAGGATAGCCTCAGCAACACAGCGAGACTCTCAGCAACCTAGTAATACCCTGTTTCCAAACAAATAAAATAAATAAAATAAAATGGGCTAAGGATGTAACTCAGAGGTAGAATGTCCCTGGGTTCGATTCCCAGTACCATAAATAAATAAGTAAATAAATAGTTCTGATGTTCCAAACTTCTAACAGTTCTCTTAAAAGTAAATAATTTTATTTGCCATAGAAATAAAGCTATAGAGATTGATTCTCAAAGAAGTCCAGAAATGCCACTTTATTACATAACCTAGAAGGAAAACAGATGTGCCAAGCTTTCTAGACAGGAATTCTGCTGATGCAGTTCCCGCTGCCTGGAATATGCCTGCTTCCCCATTACACTGCACTTCACCCGCACCTGAGCAGCTCCTACTCCTTCCTTGGTTCTCAGTTTAAATGTCACTCCTCTCCAGAAAACCCTTCTCAACTCATCCCTCCACAGTGTACCAGGGCTATGTTAAGCTCATACCATGTATTCCAGTATTAAATGATAAGCACTTAGTGTATTTAAGGAAACTGCCTGTCTCTCTCCTTCCATGAGTAAGTTTCTGAAAACAGAGACTGTGGATCTTACAGGCTATTTTATTGCAATCCTTGGCACATACTGGCACTGAAAAAATAATTTGTTAAAAGAATAATCTATTCAGAATATTAACCCCTGAGGGTTTATCTGGAGTTGGAAAAGAGCCTGAGACTCTCACCATACTTCTTTCAAAGGACTATTAGAAATCACTCTTCACACACATTTACTTGTGCCCATGTATTACACATCCTTGATACCTATCAGGATATCTTCCTAAGGAAGCTGGAATTTAAAACATAAAACAAATAACCAACACATATCTTCATGACTAAATCTGAATCATCACTCTATGATTATGACCAGTAAGAGACAACTAAAACCTGACTACATTAAAATTTTTTTGCTAAAATCAAACTACTCCCTTGGTACTACCTTACCTGGGTAATGTTTTCCTTAGAATTTGAGGTTTTACTTTCTTGATGCTCATGGTGATATTTTCCTCTCCACTCATCAACAGTCTGCTTAAATGTGGAATCTGAAAATAAGTGTTCAGTTTTGCGCCTGGTCAAATTGAATGCCAGGCACTCTTT
Source organism: Glis glis (assembly GCA_004027185.1). NCBI lineage: Eukaryota > Metazoa > Chordata > Mammalia > Rodentia > Gliridae > Glis > Glis glis. The sequence goes on along the minus strand of PVJS01017848.1, from coordinate 6,791 downwards.
CGCTTTCTGCTTGGTCTTTGACTTACTAGAACCATGTTCTTCTGCAAGCTTCTGGAGGGTATTACAGGATTTTACTGGGATTTTGAAGCTTATCTTCTTTCTAGATTCGAAGGGTTCCTTAATTATCTTGCTGGAATTATAATCCTGAGAAAATTGATTTTTCTTGTATTTCTCCAAGACACGTTTTTCAAAATTGTCTCTAAATTTATTGATTTTTTCTTTCTTGAATTCTTTCATCTTCTCACTCTGAGCAAGTATATGAGGCCATTTCTTTTCCCTTACCTGACCTTCAGCTTTAGGTTTCACATCTTTGGAAGTTTTAGGATTGCCAAGGTTTTTAATTCCATGGTCAAGATTACTCCGAACAACTGTTAATTTAATATCTTTACTATCTTTTTTAGGACTTCGTGAAATAATTTGATTATCATTTGAACATGATGCATCTTGAAGTTTAACAGGTCCTTGGGATGAAGAACTGATTTTTGGTCTCTTTCTGGGTATGTCGATTTCTACATTCAATCTGTAAAGTAGCACAGAAACTTAGGTCACATTACAATTATAGTATTGCACAGCATGATTTCTGTTAGGGATGACAGCCTGGGCTCCCCTTAAACTTCATAAAAAGTAAGAAATGGTTTACTGAAGAATGAAATGAAAAAGATTATTGAACAAATGATGTTGGAATCATTTGTTTGCTCTTTGGAAAAAATTAGAGTTTTTTATAATACTAAACAACCTAAATTCCAAATGAATTAAACATGTAAATGTAAAATTATTATTACTTCTATACTTCTCATTAAACCTTTGATAATTAGAAAAGAAAAAGGAAATGTTTTATTTCTCTTTGGGGGGGGACTGCGGATTGAACCCAAGAGCATTCTATCTCCCCGCTACACCCCCATCCGTTTTTTTATTTTGAAACAGCGTCTTGCTATGTTGGTGAGGTTGGCCTCGAACCTGAGATCCTCCTGTCTCAGCCTCCCAAGTACTAGGATTACAGGTGTGTGCTATTATTTGATTATTAACAGAGAGCTTCTAATTTAACAACAGTGGAAGAAATAAGAAACGAAATAGTGGATAGTACATGACTAAAGCTTTAACATATTAAAAAATTAAAAGAACTGGGAGATGATATTTGCAAGATATATAACGTATTAGCCTTAGTAGATAGAAAGCTCATCAAAAAAGTATGAAGACTCTAGAATAAGTCATAAACAGAAAATTAGTGAAAAAGAGACTGGCTAATAGACATTTGAATTGACTTCCCTATAATCACAGACATGCTAATTATGGCAGTAACATAACATTTTTATCAAATTAGCACAGCTTTTAAAAAATATTAAATATTGGTGAGGGGTTGTAAAAGGGCCCTTTTCCTATGTTGCTGGTAGATATGCAAAATGATTTGACAGTTCTACAAAGGAATTTGACAATATAAATTAAGAGCTCAGAAATGCTTACATGTTTTGATTCCTTAGTAATTTGCATTTCAGAAAATTGCATTTGAGAAAATGCCAAGGTGAAAAAAAGCAGAAATAAACTCAAAACATTTTAAAACTATTCAATTCAGGATTATTTATAATAGCACAAAAACCAGGTAGAAAGTAACTGCTAAAATTTTAAAAATGATTTTTTAAAAAGTCATATTCAAAGCCGGGCGTGGTGGCGCACGCTTGTAATCCCAGTACTTTGGGAGGCAGAGACCGGAGGAGGATCCGGGTTCGCGGCCAGCCTCAGCGCTCGCTCGCGCTCTCTCTCTCTCTCTCTCTCTCTCTCCCCCTGTCTCTCTCTCTCTACTTAGTGAGCCCCTCTGCAACTTTGTGAGACCTGGTTTTAAAATAAAGTATAAAAAATAGGGCTGGGCTGGGGGCGTAGCGCAGAGGTAGAACGCCCCTGCGTTCAATCCCCGATACCGCAAAAAAAAAAAGTCATATTCATTTGATGGTATACATAGTCATTTCAAATGATGTTTATGAACTATTCCCAATGAAATAAAATGTAATGATATAATTTCAATAAAAAAACAAGCAGAACCGGGCGTGGTGGCATATGCTTGTAACCCCAGTACTTGGGAGACTGAGACCGGAAGATCCAGGTTTGCAGTCAGCCTCGGCTACTTAGTGAGGCCCTCCACAAGTTAGTGAGACCCTGTTTCAAAATAAAGAATAAAAAATAGGGCTGGAGCCGGGCATGGTGGCGCACACTTGTAATCCAAGTACTTGGGAGGCTGAGACCAGAGGATCCAGGTTCGCGGCCAGCCTCAGCTACTTAATGAGGCCCTTCTCAACTTAGTGAGACACGGTTTCAAAATAAAGAATAAAAAAAAATAGGGCTGGGGGTGTAGCTCGGAGGTAGAATGCCCCTGGGTTCAATCCCCAGTAACGCAAAAAAAAAAAAAAGCAGGTACAAATCTGTATATATACTATGGTCTCAGTAATTTAAACAAGCCTAGTAAAAAGGCCAGATAAATGTGCTAAAATTTGAGAAGCAGCAATATCTAGAGGTGATAATATTGTCTTGCTTAGTAAAACTAGATGCTACTTTGTAGTCAGTAAGAAAGTGGATAAAACTAGCCAGGCATGGTGGCACACACTTGTAATCCCAGTACTTGGGAGGCTGAGACTAGAGGATCCAGGTTCGCGGCCAGCCTCAGCTACTTAGTGAGGCCCTCTGCAACTTAGTAAGACCCTGTTTCAAAATAAAGTATAAAAAATAGGGCTGGGGGTGTAACTTGAAGGTAGAATGCCCCTGGGTCCAATTCCCACTAACAAAAAACATACATAAAAATTAAAAAAATAAATAAATAAAAAGAAAGCGGAAAAACTGCAATCAAACATAATCCATTAATTTAAATCAATAAATCCGTAAGTGTCTTCCAGTTGGTGGTTACTCTGCTAAGCATGAAGGGACAGTGGAAGACACATCAAATGCGTCCTTACCCCGAGTTACCTCAGCAGGGGAGGAAGAAAGGTGGATAAGTAGCTTCTCAAATAAGTAATTATGTAAGAGCAAACTATAAAAATCTCAAGACTTTTTCCGGGTGTGCTGGCGCATGCTTGTAATCCCAGTACTTTGGGAGGCGGAGACCAGAGGATCTGGGTTCACGGCCAGCCTCAGCTCTCTCTCTCTCCCTGTCTCTCCCTGTCTGTCTGTCTGTCTGTCTGTCTCTCTCTCTCTCTCTCTCTCTCTACTTAGTGAGGCCCTCCGCAACTTCGTGAGACCCGGTTTCAAAATAAAGTATAAGAAATAGGGCTGGGGGTGTAGTTCGGAGGTAGAACGCCTCTGGATTCAATCCCCGGTACCACAAAAAAAAAAAAAAACTCAGACTTTTTATAAATGATTCACCTGCATCTTCATCTGGCTTTATTTTCTTCACTACCTCTTTTGTACAAAAATATTATCTACCATTATCTATCTATTAATAACCAACATTAAAACAAAGTTTTAAATCTTAACAGGCCCTTGTAGTTCTCTGAGAATTTTCTTTCTTTTTTTGTTTTTGTGGTATTCTCTGAGCTACACCCCCAGCCCTATTTTTTATTCTTTATTTTGAAACAGGGTCTCACTAGTTGCAGAGGGCCTCACTAAGTAGCTGAGGCTGGCTGTGAACCCGTATCGGGGATTGAACGCAGGGGCGTTTTACCTCCGAGCTACACCCCCGGACCTATTTTTTATACTTTATTTTGAAACCGGGTCTCACGAAGTTACGAAGGACCTCACTAAGTAGCTGAGGCTGGCCGCGAACCTGGATCCTCTAGTCTCAGCCTCCCAAGTACTGGGATTATAAACGTGCGCCACCACGCCCGGCTTCTGAGCATTTTCATAGTCCAAGCTTATTTGTTCTTCACAATACCCCTGTGCTGTATATTTAACAATCTATGCACCATGGTCTATGGTAATAATTAATGAAAACTCAACAATGTAATACTGTGTGTGTGTGTGTGTGTGTGTGTGTGTGTGTTGTACTGAGGATTGAACTGAAGGGCATTCTACATCTGAGCTACACCCCCAGCCCTTTTTATTTATTTATTTTTGAAACAGGGTCTCACTAGGTTGCTGAGTCTTGCTATGTTGCTGAGGCTGTCCTTGAACCTGTGATTCTCCTGTCTCAGTCTCTGTAATACTTTTAAAGGACAAAAAAAATCTTAATATTACTCCTTATCAACTAATTATGCCAAATGCTTTACTAAGATACTATAGTTCAGCCGGGCATGGTGGTGCACACTTGTAATCCCAGTACTTGGGAGGCTGAGACTAGAGGATCCAGGTTCACGGCCAGCCTCAGCTACTTAGTGAGGTCCTTCGTAACTTCGTGAGACCCGGTTTCAAAATAAAGTATAAAAAATAGGGCCGGGGGTGTAGCTCGGAGGTAAAACACCCCTGCGTTCAATCCCCGGTTCCGCAAAAAAAAAAAAAAAAAAAAAAGATACTATAGTTCTGTGTGTGCAATCCAACATAAAATTCTGAGATCTTCTTAGATAAAAGACATATAGCAAATAACTTGTTTTTAATAACTTAGTGTTAAAATCAACATTCAGTTAATTATCACTAATTATCAATTAGATAATTGATAATAATAATAATCAATAATCAATAATAATCAACTAATTATCACTAATTATCAATTAGATTAAACTCCTGGGAAATAAAAATAAATGTGAAATTTTCTCAGCATTTTAATTTTCTAATTAGATTTTTTTTCTTTTTTTTGCAGTACCAGGGATTGAACCCAGTGGCATTCTACCTCCGAGCTACACCCCCGGCCCTATTTTTTTTATTCTTTATTTTGAAACCGGGTCTCACGAAGTTGTGGAGGGCCTCACTAAGTAGCTGAGGCTGGCTGCTAACCCGGATCCCCCGGTCTCCGCCTCCCAAGTACTGGGATTACAAGCATGCGCCACCAGGCCCAGCCTCTCTAATTAGATTATTTAAAAATTTAGTAACCAAAATTTTAAAATATGACATACTGCAGGAACAATAATTTCTCAACATTTCCAGTTGCTAGATTTGGTCCTTTGGTCATCATAATGCACGTTTAGGATACTAAATTATATATTCACTTTCAACTTAGGAGGTCAGTTGAAAAATAAGGTACTATTTTGGCTAATTATGTCAATAATGGTAACTGATGGCAATTTTGTTATATCTCTGATAGTAACTGAGGTTAAAAACTTATCTCCTCTTTGGCTCCAGGACATAAAAATTTAGTCAATGGTAATGATGTATACCTTTTTTGAAGCAATCCTACAAACCAAAATTGTGTATTTACTGCTTAAAGAAATGCTTTCTGTTTTTTTGTTGTTTTGTTTTGTTTTATGGTGCTGGGGATTGAACCCAGGGGCTTTCTACATCTGAGCTACATCGTCCTATTTTTTCTGTTTTGAAATAGGGTCTCGCTTAGTTGCTGAAAGCCTTGCTAAGTTGCTGAGGCTGGCTTTGAACCTGCGATCCTCCTGTCTCAGCCTCCCCAAGAACTGGGATTATAGGAGTGCACCACCACACCAGGCTAAAAATGCTTTCTGAATATTGAAAACATTGAATATTGAAAGCTTTTTGAACTCTAAAGGAGACATAAGATTGTTGTGCTTGCTTATATTTTTATCACTAATACATTTATATGTACTTAAACCATGGGGGAAAAATTATGGGAAGGATGCAACATAACTGGCTTCTCATATAACATAATGCTAATTTTTCCATCTGCATCTCAGCTTTCACTATTTGCATACAAATTTCAAGACCTTTCCTAGAGTTGACTAAAGTAGGAAGATTTTTACAAAAGACGTCATATACTATATAAGAAATACTTATAACCTTAAGGGAAAGATCTTCTTTACTTCTCGAAAAAGTGAAAAACAGCACCAGAGGACCTACTTTCTCTGTAAGCAACCAACAGTTGTTAGAAATACTCTTGATATCAGTGTCTACAGAACACATTATCACAGCTTTCTTCTAAGCAACTTTTAAGTAGATAGGAGCTCCCATACTTGATTGTATCTTGTATCAATACATGACAAGGCAGTTCTAAAATAACGTGGATGCCACATAATTTGTTTTGGCTAAAGAAAATTTTCATTAAGTTACATCTAGACTGTTTGCCAGCATTTGAAATTAAATATTCAGATATTAACAATAACTCTAAATGGTGTGCCTTGTTCATATTATTAATATTGTACCAGGATGAGATATGTTGGTAACTCACAAAACAGCATAATTATTGAACAACCATGGGTTTCGGGCATGTCAAAATGTTACTGAAAGTTAAGTATTTAGCCCTCCAAAGGCTAAAGCCAAACAGCAATTCTTGAATAAATGCTGAGGCTAAGGTGAACTTCAAAGCATCCGTAGAATAATTTAAATCATAGTCTCAAAAGAACTCAATGATATTATCTCTTCTTCCTTCCAAAAGCTATACAAACAAGTCAAAGGAGGTAGGTATGTCCAATCAGAAATCTATTTACATTTTATCTTCATATATATGAATGGAACATCAGAGGCTAAAGAAAAAATGTGCCCTTCAGCACAGTGATAAGTAGTGTTTTAGAACTTAAAATAAATAAAAAAAGAGCAAATTACAAAGACATTAAGATATAGTGTGATGGATCAGTGCCACGTTTCCTGCTTGTTGAAGTCCCTCACATGAACGACTCTGGGTCCAAAATTATTATTTTTTTTTTTTTGTGGTACCGGGGATTGAACCCAGGGGCGTTCTACCTCCGCACTACACCCCCGGCCCTATTTTTTTATACTTTATTTTGAAACCGGGTCTCACGAAGTTGCGGAGGGCCTCA